>QXVZ01022317.1:0-28483 GCA_008931825.1 Phallusia fumigata | reverse complement strand
ACACCTGAAAAAGAGAATAATATCATAAACCCTGGGAAAACAAAGAACCTGCAGAAAGGATTAGGTAATACATTTAAAACTGTATAAAACCTGAAAAACAGAAAATCTGCAAAAACACTAAAACCTGCAAATACAAGAATCTGTAAAAAAGATTTGTATGGTAAAACCCTGTGGAAAAAGGGTTCTTTAAAAAAAGGATTTTTTGCTTTGGGAAATACAGATTACAAAATACCTGAATATCCAATGTTGAGTGGAACAAAAGTAATTACAAACCAAATTGAACCAATGCCAACATTTCGACACCTGGAAAACAAAACAAGGTTAGGTTTGAAGAAGTTGAGAAAACAACAAAGTTACAAACACTTAAACACAGATTAAACAAGATCTGCAACCTGACAACAGCAAAACCTGACTTTTGTCTCAACTGCACATTTTCTGCATACTAACACTTGACGATGGCGGTTCGCATGGTTAGAGCGAGCGACGGGCAATAAATAAACACACAACAACAACATGTAGAACCTGTTGGGCTGATGTAAAAGGCACAACCACCCCCCAAGAACTGGTCTGCTTAAAAAGGAAAATAAAAGGATAGAAAAGTGGACACCGCACACAATTTTGTTGATGAAAAAGGGAAAACGACAGAAATTAAGTTGCATTTTGATTGTTCAAAAATTAATACTTTATGTTTATGAATTGCGATGGAAATGGGGTCAGCTTGGTTCATCGCCGGCACGAATCGGTTTTTCGTCCGCTTCGTTGTTAAAAGAGCTCGTACTTCCTGAAAAAAAAAACGCTGGAACCGCCATCGTCCCTGCGCGGCCGACGTGAAAGTACACAACGAAACTTGCCTCAACTAACTGCCCTGCATACAACCGCCGCAAATTAGCCTAGAAAAAGTAGAAGGTGAGTCTGTCGTGTTTTCAACCACCCAAATTGCCAATGCCCCATAATGACAGGATGGCAGGGTCAAGCAGGAATATGGAACCGGTGTTAGTAATAAGTAAGTTAGCCTAAATCCACAAATAAAAGCAAATGGGCTTGACCAGCAAAATGGGAATATGGGGCATTTTTAACCGGCGAAATGTTGGAAATCGTATGGTTAGGAAAAAGGAGTAATTATATCACATGCTTGATACCCAATTCGCGGCTTCTTTATGGTAGGAAAACCTTGAACTGGATGTACAAGTATGGATAATAAAAGCTGGTCAAAACCCGACGTCAAAAACCACCGCCCTATAATTACATTTAATATAGGCGCAACCATTTTTTAAAAGGGACAGTGACGTTTAAGGCGTATAACTCAACAACATCGCATCACTGTCCCTTGCCCATCGAGTCCCCCCGCAATGACCCAGATATTTTACGCAAACGCAGGGCTGGAAAATTTATTAAAAGTTTGCGCCCTACCAGGGTGGATCGCGAGACTGTTCGGGCTAAATGCAAAGCCGGCCCCTCGGACTTAAGGCCGTTGGAAGTAGCGGTGTCCCTACTAGGTCCCGCCTGCACCGCGGCCAATGCAATGCGGTGGAGGCCATGCCCAGGCCGTGTTTCTATGCGCACCTTATTTTAACTAAAGCCATTTAACAACGCGCCACACCTAGCTAGAAATCGATCTAATATAGGTCCCTACGTGGCGCGCGAATCCCAAACGTACCCCACCTATGTTAACTAACCTGAACCCTAGTTATCGAGTGCCACCGTAGTTCTAGCCCTAGCGCCAACTATCTGTCATCAGTAGCACTCCTGACTTGGGCCTGCTTTTATCCCCTGTTGACGAAGCCAAGAAGGGATAAAGTCACGGCCACTCACCCCTAGCGCCAGTTAGCCTAAGTTAGGCCTAACAATTCCGTAATCCCGGTTGACCCACGACAGACTCCTATGTTAACTAACGAATAAATGTTTGAAGTTAAGGAATGTTAGTTGATTAGAAGAGGAACGGGTGAAGATGAATGTGATGGAGAGATGAGCTGAACCTGCCAACAAACATATTATATTATTAAATTGAAATAACACCGCGTTTCAAAAAAAGACCTATAGTAATTGCAAACAGTAGAAAAACATTGCTGGTCACAGCGGACAAGCCGTAACTACTATAGGCAAGAAATGCGCTGGAAGCAGTTTTGTAATCAGTGCCGATGGAAAAAGCGCCCTTTGTTACGTCACAAAAAAGCAGATAAGCAGGTGTTAATGAAGTTGTCGGGGTGGTAAGCGCTTTTTATTGCTGGTTTTTGACTGGTTAAGTTTGCAATCTTGTCAAGAAAGATTTAAATTTATGGAGTTTTGTTTACCTGAACTTGGCGGCGGATTAAAGCTGCAGAACTTCTGGTGGTGTCAAGTTCACGTGAATAAGTGCTGCAAAAAAGTACATCTTTTAGACGAGATCAAGTTTAAACAGCTGTTTTTAGTAAACTACACATGCAATGAACACTGGCTTGCACTGAATACTTTTAATGCCAACTGTTATGTTCAAGGTGGAAGCATTACAATAAACATACAGGCTAAATTCCTACTCATGGGTTAAACTCGTAGTAGATCATAAGTCGAACTCCCAACACTCCAATCTATGGCAGTAAGTTAACATTTACAGCACATTAAGAAACAAACGCAAATTTACCTTGTAACACCGCCAGACTTCAACCTCCGCACGCCACCAATTCCATCAAGCAAATGACTTCGCAAAGGAAGGAACGACTTTGACAAGACAGAAGCTCGAAAGCTGATTGGTTGTGACGTCACAGAAGTTACTCAAGCATGTCAAATGGTGATGTGGCGCGGTGCATTTTGTGATTCTTTTAGGCGGGAACCGAAAACAATTTTTACCCGATTTTCGATGAAAACACCCAGACTATAGCTTTGCCTATTTTCTAAACTGGATGAAAAACAAGTTTTAAAAGTTTTCTTAACGGAACATTCCGGTTTCTGTCACCTGCCAAACTTTCAAACCGGTCCAAACCGATATCAAAAACGAAGAATTTTTAACCGATATTTGTGCTTGCCTTGCGGTTACTCTTTTGGTCACGTTTCGCAAAATGCTTAACTACTATGACTCCTTATTCAACGTGTAGGTTACCTTTATTATTATTGTAGTGTTTGTAACTAATCGAGGGTTTTTGTTAACAAAACAGAATCACAACATTAACGCACTTTCTAAGGTGTTAACGTCGGATATGTGATGTATATTTTTCGGTAAAGTGGTAAAAATCCTATGTGAAAAACAGGAAACTTAATTTGAAAGTTTCCTGCCGTGTTTCTCAACCACGGGGTCATGTGGGTTACAGAGCAGTTTGCAAATGGGTCACGGATCTAGGTAAAAACGTTAGAATCCCAATTATTATCCCCCAAATTTTGGAAATTGGTTTGTTGGGCTAGAAAAGCAAGTTTCTCTCTGAGGTGCATATTCGAAAAAACGCTATAGCCTATTTAGTTAAAATCAAGGTGTGTTCGTGTTTAAAATATGGAAAGGTTGCCACGCTGATAAATCAAGGGGCCAAGATATTTTTTTTAATTGTCTGGGCCGCGTAACAAAAAAGGTTTAGATCGAGCAATGTCATCAACTGGGTTTGAAACCTGACTTCTCACACTTAGTTGAATCCACAACATTGAAAGTTTTTTTTAACGCAGAAAATCACTCGGGACGGAGAAACGCACGAAGCAGGAAATAAAGGCAACGCACGATGGATGAAGTTAAGGACTGAAGCGCAAAAAAAAACAATTAGAAGGAAACAGCTTCATATTCGCCACACAGCGCTTTCACACAATTGGGACATTGACAACATATACAGCAGTTAATTAACATATTGCACAAACAATTAAGAACTTATACGTAAGTGTACATCAGATACAATACCTTAGTTCTACTGTGAAAAGGTAACTAATAAACCAAGAAACTACATTCAATGACATTTGTACTGCCATAGACTGATGTGTGAGGATGTTTTTGAAGAAAACAGAAGTAGTATAAATGAACATTTCGAGTGTTATTGCACGTTAGAGTGGTAGACTAAAGTCCGCGCTAGTTAAATAGGACAACATGTATTACCAAAAACCTTTTTGTCTCAAGGTTTGGTGCTGGGGCAAGAACGCAAAAAGAGATTAAAAATGTTTTCGCGGTATTAAGGGGGCCATAGTGATTCGAGTTCTATCAATTGCTTCAACTTAAGTAGGAAAAAATTAAATGATATGTACAAGAATAGGAATGACTAACATTTTGAAATGTTGGGGGAAAACTGTATTGAAAATAGTCGTTTTCGGTGTTTTTTGTCTCCCCCCCCAAAAAAAATAATACTGTACGTTAATCACGATTGCGAAATACTAAAACTTGGCAATTGCATTAATAGTTTTTAGGCTTTTTATACGATACGGAAATTAGGAACTGAAATACATCTGTTTCATAATTATTAAATCACATTAGACTGTAGTTGCCCTAACTCAGCGATCGGCAACCCATGACTCCGAAGCCGCATGTGACTCCCTATCCATTTATCTGGTTTCCATGAACCGAAGGAACAAGAATGTGAGTTTGAGTTGCAGTCAGTATGGTCTTTTTTTATAAATGTAGCGCTCTATAGCAGTCGACTATAAAACATACCTTCCTTAAATCAGTGAAAAACAGTGTTTTAGCTCCATGTAATGGTTCATTTGGTGAAAAGGGGCCAAACCGCTGTTATAATGTCAATGGTTGTCGACCCCTAACAGTTTTTAATGAATGGATTCACCCGTGTAAGTAACAATGGACTTGGTTCTAAAATTTCGGGCATTCCTTATTGGAGACAAAAGACATAACCATGAACCTCACATTTTATGGGTTTATTAAGGTTTTATGGCTCAATGTAGTGGTTCATTTAGTAAAAATGCCCCAAGTCGCTCTTTAATGTTAAGGGTTGTCGACACCTACCAAAGCATTCGATTGAAGAAAGGACTCAAAACGTTTTTCGGGTGTTTCTTTTGAAAAGAAATGGCATTAGATAGAACCGAGTAGTCAATCTAATTGTCGGCATATCTCGTCAGCAGAATTTACACGAAAACGTGTCTAATCGTCGTCGCTATCCCGATCTGCAGGGGCCGGGCGCCTCTGGCTGACGAAGCCCTTCCTGAGAACGTCGAGATCCCGCAGTTCGGCCTCAACTTTTTCGAGGTGGAAAAGACGAAGCCGGTTGATTCGTCGCATAGGAAAAGGGTTCATCGTTTGGAAAGCGATGTTTGTCAGAGACCTAGCAGAACATAGGAGGCGTTTTTTCGCCTTTTAGGTGCAAAAAGTTCTCAAAAGTTAATTACTAAAATAAAATTAGGAACACAAGATAAGGACTTTGTTTTAATAAAAACATAACTGCCAGAGAAATAGTAAGTTGTGAATACATTNTACCCTATGCTGGGGTTGTGGATGCTGTAGGCACGTAGAACTCTCCGTAATTGTTCGATGCCGTCAGACGACAGAGAAGCAAAGTGTTTGTTGTTTGGAAGAGTTCGCAGAAGATCAAGCTCGATCTGTTTCGCCGCTAGGGGCGCCACCGCCCTCTCGGTCAGCTTCTTGTAATAAGAGCCATCAGGATCCAGCTTGTATCTAATAGAAATAACAGAATTTTTTACAAAAAAGAATTCAAAGACTAAACACAAACAATTCACGGTTTTCAATAGTCTCATTAAGAAAATACAAGCTAGTATTTCAGGAAATTCCTGATTATGACAACAGCGTTTGCCGAAACGTAAAAAATGTTATATTCTCATACAGATGTATATTTCTATTAAAACACGGACCTCATCATAACTTTAAAAGTAAACACTCCAAAACGTTAGATTTATAAAACATGTCGTTTCTAACAACTGTTTGGGGCAGCATATTTACGATTTAAAAGTTTTTGAAATGTTGTAACATATAAATCAGTATGTTCTTTTATTATTCACCTCATCTGCTGAGTCCTGTGTTTAACCATCCATGTCCAAACTTTGGGTCGCAGCTCATGCGGAACGCCGTAGCGAATCAGCAGTTTGGTGTCTTCGTTGCGTTGTAAATCCCTTAGAGGCAAAACGATCGGCGTTAAAAGGATATGCTCTCGAAAAACATTGGTACCAAAACAAAAAATGAACACAAACAGTCAAATTGTATTTGGAAAACTCAGAATAAGGATTAAACCGGCTGTAATCTTGAATCCAAGTTGGAGGTGAAGAATTGTCATGCAGAATTGTCTGTTGACAAGCTGCTGGGACCAGTGTTATTGTATTTACAACGATTTGGTTATTCACACCTGTTGGTGGCGAAGTAGTTCTGCCACTTGGCGGCGATAGAGGCTTGGTACTCGTTCAGAGAGAAGATAATATCGGTTGCCCGTTTTTCCATCTGCCCTGCAGACGCGAGGAGAGAGGATTCTGCGTCATCTTCTGGAAGGGTTGAGAAGCCGTACTGATCGTATCTGCTCTCCCTGACAGATAAAGTGACAAATAGGGTAGGACAGCCTTTTGAAGACTACCAATTCTTCTTTGAAATTACAAAACATCATAATGCAAGTCTAACTAGAGTTTGGATTAGCGAACAGCCCAATTGTCGTAAGGTGACAAGAATAAAACGTTTCTGTTTTATTTCAGTTTGTTAGGTTACCGTTCCAGCTCACTTAGTATCGTTATGGCAACCGATTGCCGTGCACTGTTGTAGTATTTTGTACACTACATATGTCCAAACAGTCAAAAGCGAGAACGATTTAATTTGAAAGATAAAATATGCCGACAAATCTATTGCTACGTTAATATGTGTGACGTCATAATACTTCAAACAAGCTCGGTAGAGCGGAAAAGCTTAACATCCAACCCTCGGTGCCCGGCCAAACAAAACATTTGCAGTTTCGGCTCATCACTACTTCCTTGAGTAGTAAGTGCTTAAGTTGCAACAGAGTCTACCTTGTTCCATGTTCCATGTTCCATGGAAAAATATGTTCCATATAAAATACGCAACCGTAAAACTGACATTTACAAACTGCACACACACAAAGGTCGCAAAATATTTTTTGCCAACTCACCTTCTCGTAGTCGGCGATGACTCAGCAGATTCGGCGAGGGCTTCCTGTATCAGAATCTTGACCATATCTTTCCTGTCCTGGTCAGAAGGACTGATTTTGGAGTCGGCAACCGCTAAACCGACGCTATCAGATCTGGGCTTGTTCATTTCAGCCAAGAGAACCAGATATTTGCTGTTGAGCTGACAGTACTGGGCTTCTTTTAATCGAACCTGTAATACAATCGGCATTTGCGTGCTCTGTTTGGTATGGTATGTTGTGCAACGTAACATGAGGCGTGTTGACGCGTTTTGACGTCACAACGTGTAGGCTACGTGCCAGATTTGAGGTCCCCGTGCAAAAAGCGCAGTTTTACACAATCACACATTAATTATTTATTTCGGTGCGCGAATGCGGTACATTTGTTGACACCTACGTATATTGGTCTTAAACCGTTGCATCGGCTTGAATTAAAATCTTTTTGGGAGCAAAACCGACATTCGTAAGCTCACCTTGATCACGTCAAGTCACAGAATTAAAACTATTTCACATGGGTTTTGGAAAAAAAAGAACCATTTTTTAGGTGCCGGCAAATACAACAAACCCTAACAGCCTTTGAATTTCATGCGCATTCATTTCCGTATATGGCAGACTTTACAGTAATACGGACTACAAGAGGTTGAAAATAATTTTCTATTACAAACAAAAGCAAGTACACTAGAAGTCATAGCATAGTACACTAGATTTACCATGTGCAGTTTGAAAGTTTATACCTTATGTAATCATTGTTAGTTAAAAAATGTGGCAAAAAGTTACCATGTAAGAGTTACTTAGCATATAAATACATTTTTCTACATTTGTACTGATACAAAATACTAAACAACATACAGGCAAAGCTCTAACTCTCAGTTTACGCAAACACCAACTCATAATATAT
Organism: Phallusia fumigata; assembly: GCA_008931825.1. Classification (NCBI taxonomy): domain Eukaryota; kingdom Metazoa; phylum Chordata; class Ascidiacea; order Phlebobranchia; family Ascidiidae; genus Phallusia; species Phallusia fumigata. The sequence goes on along the minus strand of QXVZ01022317.1, from coordinate 20,560 downwards.
CACGTATTACGATCCTTGTTTGGGACTGTACCTTATCGTGCATGGTTTCCAGTTTTCCGGCGTCCATCTGCCGCAAATTCGCTAGCTCCAAAATTTCGTTGTTTAAAAGCCTGTTCTGCATCATGTAACCCTCCGCCTGATCCTGCAGTGCGAAAAATACTTTAATCAGATGACGGGCATAAGCCAGGCCGTAAAATATACACCATTTCAGCTTAACGTAAACAAACAATAGGCGCTCGCAAATGGAAAACATTTTATTCGTCGGAATCGCTTTGTTAGACCCGGAAGTTTATTGTTACGAACTAACTCATAAGCTTCACACAACAAACATCATATTTCGACAGGCAAAATAACCGTTTGGGCGGCAGTGGATATTTTTAGTGACTTTTTTTGTAAAAAAGACCATATGGTGCCCATTAAAAGAGTTAAAACTTGTATTCAACAAAATTTCGCACTGCCAAACAAAAACGACAAAGTTTACGAACAAAGTATGTGACAAACAAAATCGGTAAATATAGGATGAAGGGTAAGAATAACGATAGAAATATATAAATTAACGATGTGAAAAATGACAGAAGTCTACGAAATGGCAGAAGTCTATGAACTTAAAGAAGCTTCTTCTATTCAAATCAGAATGTACTGCACAGAACTTCTTGCATGGCACTTAGATTTATCAAATTTTAATCTACCATATAACATAACAGGATTACCTTAAGCAAGCCAATGTCAACGCCGGAAGATTCAGGAGTGAGTATGACAAACTCCTCGTTCTTCTCTTCTCTCAGCTTCGAGTGGTCGTTGTTGAGTTTGTCATGATCTTGCTCTAAATCGTGCAGCTGAAAAAACAATTTTATTTGTACAAATTGGGGATAAGACCAACTTTGGCATTTGTCTCGGTATTTAAAGACAACAGAACCAAAAAATGTTCTGTTCTGTGCAGTACATTCTGCAGAGGTCTGGAACTTCTTTTTGTCTCGCAGACTATTTTTAGTTCAAGGGTTCCCAATCAAGATCAGTTCCTGGGGGGTGCGAGGATGCTGAATCATTAGGGCTAGTTATATAGATACTTCGTTACATCCGTAACAGCCAAAGACACAAGAAACGCAATGGTTTGGTAATTTAAACACGAGAACGACAATTTCTTGCAGGAAATTTCAACATGTGCGATAACTAGTTGGTCATTTCAAAAAGACAAGGAAAACAAAGACTTTCGTTTCACATTTGTACCTTAACAAAGCTGTTATTTTACTTTATACATCATGGGTTGGCAACCATTCTTTCTATATGAGACATGAGAATAGAGAAACAGAAAATATTGTGGAGGCCCAAAACCCTTCCTTTATTCTGCATAATATTTATTGTATGTCTTAAAAGCAATAAATAGCATTGTTTGGCCAAGCTGGTAAAAGTATATGTTGCGGCTATAAGTAACAAACAAGTGAGATTGCCTTACAAAAAATGCCAATTATTCAATCTAATTTCCAAATCTCAAAACAACATAAACAAGCCAGCCAGAGTCAACCAAAAGTCCGTATGTGACCCGGGACTGTACAATGCCAGGTCTGGTTTATATAGTTGGACAAATTTACCTGGTTGTTAAGCTGCATTACAACCTGGTCTTTATAGGACAAAGTCTCCTGCAGCATAACGTTCTGTTCTTTGAGCGCGTTTTCACGCACACCGCTTTCGTCTCTTTCCTGCTGCAGCCGTTCGTTGGTCAGCTTTAGACTGATCACCTCCGAACGAAGTTTCCGTTCCTCGTTGGAAAACACCGAGTGTGGGGGAAGCTTACCTGAAACATTGTTTGTTATTCAATATAGGAAATTTTACCGCTTTTTATAAACACTTTCCGTTTGGTTTACTAGTCATTCATTCTTAGCCATGGCGCCGGTAGAAAATGTTCTAGGAGGGGGCAGTATTAACACATACATACGTTTGCATTTATGAGATTTTTTAAAGAACATATATTTTTATTAAAGTACATTTTTCGGAATTCCAGGGGGGCACAAGTCCCCCCACCCCTCTTGCCCCTACGCATCCGAAACCAAGTCCTTGTCCGACACACTATCTGTGGTGATTTACCAAATTCAACCTTTGCCTGAGAAATTTATAAATCGCTTAATAAACGCATTTGTCTATGTTTAAAATGCTGCATTATTGTAGTGAACGAGTCATTGTACTCGAGTGCAAGTCAAGTCCGAGTAATTTGCCCGGTGAGTAGTCAGGTACGAGTATTTGTGTTTTGTGACTGGGAGTCAGGTCTTTACAGATACACCAACAAGTCATTGTCACATGTAGCAGCGCTTCGCAACCGACGAGGCTGGGTGTTCCGCAGTGTTACTATCACCATGTGGCGCAAATCCATTGAAACTATTGGGAGGATTTAGAATTGCACCTGGCCCTAAGGCTCAAAAAGTTGGACATCCCAGTTAAACAATTGTTGCGTTTTGTGCAAAACCGAGAAAAAAGGTTGTTTTTGGCAAAGTATTTCGAAACACGAAAATCAATCATTAAAAAGCCTCTTTATACACCACAAAATTCACCGTTTTGTGACCAGAGTGACTATATTTTAAACAGGATACTTTGCAGTATATTACAGCATTTCTTTAACTAAGCGTAATAAACTAAGCAATAAACAACAGCGCAGGCCGGTCATTGCTGCATCCCCTATGTTGGTAACCGGCAAAGCTTTATTAAATCGGGACGAAAATAAAATCAGCACATCTTCTATTGTCGTTTCAATAACAGTGATTGAAAGGCGAATCAATATGAGTCATTGTAACGCCTCCAAAATACAGACTTGCCCTTTATTTCCTTTAACCTCAATCATATATGTAAAACAGCTATAGTTCCTTTAACCTTATTCTCACAATCGTGGCCGCCAATGTTAGCATTACCGCCTTTTTAAGCTTGGCAACTATTATAGTGCTATCATGTGGCCCAAATTCAGTCATTTTATCAAGAGAAATAAATTTAACCCAACATCTTGTACAAACACAAACCTTTGCAATGTTGCTCATATCGGTCAAGCTCCAACTTCAATACTTGGATTGATTCCTGTCAATAGAAAACAACAAAATAAACATCCTAAAACATTTTTGTGCTGACCGCCACCTTTCAATGATACCACTGCTTTAAAAACAACTTAATATTTTAAAGTAACGTTTGGAAAGGTCTCATTTGGTTATGCATTTTATTTAGAACAGATTGCAGTACAAAAAGTTCCCCAAGGTTTGCCATATCGACCTGCTTTAAAACCCAAAGCCCCCCAAAATGAGTTTCTGAGCAATAACGTACAAAAGAGGAAAAATCATCAGTGAAGAAAATATAATGTTTTAATTTTTAGCAAGGCACCTCTTTAGTTTGAAGCTTCATTTTGAGCATTGCAAGTTCATCGTGTAACTCCAAGATTTCCGATTTTAGTCCTTTAATGAAACTTCCATATCCCATGGAATCATTCGCATTAGCACCATTGTTGGTGGAATTGGGGTGCAAAAGTTGTTGGTTTAAAGTTGTTGATGCTGCGAAAAACCAAGTTGGAGCAAAACAATGTTTAAACAAAAACACCAACAGTGCTTAGATGAAAACCTGAAGCCTTATGTACCCTTACAATGTTTTTGGTAACCTTTTAAACGCGTACCAAGGAATATGGAAAACTTAACAAAAAACAGGTATGAAATACAGTAGTAGTTGCAATTTTAGGCCTTTTATAACTTCTTATGTTTAAATACAATTGAAGTGTCTATACAGTTACAAAAATTCCTTAAGCCCCACTTTTTCACTTTTTTCTAAAAAATGTAGTGCTATTAACAGAACAACTGTTCGGTTTATTATTAGTTGGTTGTTTTGTTTCTTTTGTACTACTAATAGTAAAAAAGTCACAATTTCGCTATAAGTAACTACAAAATTGTAACAAATGTCAGCTTGATGATGTTATCATGTCATATCCCAAATGTCCATCAAATGGAAACAAAAATGTTCTTTGAATCACAAAGACCGGGTACATTCATACATCATGTCGTAGATATGAGTCACTCTGGCATAACCCAATCAGGGTAACCAGAAAAGGATCTCAAACAGGACAATGTCTCATCAAAGGGTACAGAGGTGTATTGATATTTACCTGAAATGGATTTGGCAACTGCACCACCAATATAGTTTTCATCTGATCTCCCCATATTTGGTCTAAGTTTCTGAGCTTGATTCTTTAAGGTTTTTTTGGCTGCTTCCCCTGTACAACAAATACTAATTGGTAAAATTTTGTAATTAGAACATTGTATTCAATATGTTTAATAGTTGTAGTAACACTTTTAATCATTTAAATGATGTTACAAATTTTTGCTAAGCCCATCTGATCCAGTCTCTTACATCTTAATTAGCTTAAGTTGTAGCTAAACATATTTTCATGGATTTTGTCTTCGACATTTATATATTTTTAGATTTTTAAATGTTATGTACAATAAAAGCATCGATCAAAATATAAAAAAATATCACAGGTTGAACAAATACCTGTAAAACAGTGACCTACCTGCATTGGTAAATGCTGTGTTGATATTTCCTAAATTTGGCATAGGTAATAGTTTGTTGCCTAAAACAGTGAAATTCCCTGACAGAACACTTGAGTTTCGTGGTCTATGTAGTGTAGCAGCTTGATCTCCAACTGTGTCCGGCGGTTCCTCGTCGGGTCGAAAAGCTCTCAATTGAGTGAGACTACTGCTATTTCCTAAAATCCAAAAACATGGTCTTACACTGTGTAGCTCACTTTTTCCGTAGAATGAGTGGCAGTGCAGGAACCCGTCAGATGGTTCCACCAACGTTTTCCCCCAATCAGTTTTCTCACAATGCACCAAAACTCACTTTCTTGTGAGCACTGTAACATAATGCCCTGTAATGACTGTGTAGCTGCAGCACTTTCTACCTTGTCCACCGATTGTGCCTTCCATTATTTTTGTGCCTCATAACATCCTAGTGTTGCGCAACTATATCTGGATTGTATCTCTTTTTTTTTTTACCAAACAAAAAAAACTCATTTCATTATGTTACATGCATCATGAGTCCAGATTTTACACAAAAAATCTCACCAGGTTGAATTGGTGGTTGCTCTACATCAATGAGTCCAGATTTTACATCCGGGTCATTTGGGACCCAAAACACACTAGACCCATGTATTGTCCCTTGCCAGTCTGGCTTCTTGGGTTCCTCTACAGATTGGTGTTGGTTGAAAGCTCTCCGCTGCGACTGGAGTTCCTGAATCCACCACATGAGTGTTTTTCTGTCACTAGCCTAAAATAATAAAAAGAAAAGTTTGCTCCTAATACTACACAGGATAAAGAACTCAACAGTACAAGATGTTTGTTGTTAAACAGCATGGAAAAAATTTCAACGAAAAAAATTATGATTCCTTTGGAAATTTGAAAATTCAAGTCATAGGAGCTTAAGCAGGCAAATAATAAAACTTGGTAGGTGACTAATTCCTAATACTTTTACAAAATTGGAACTAAAGTCTGGTTAAAATGTTCCACTAATCATACTAGTGGGCATATTTGTCATATCAGTACAAAATTTTTTGTTGAATTAAATTAATTTCATGAATATGTAGTATCACTATTTATAAATTTATGAGAGTTATATAATGGTAGCTACCTGTAAATTGTGGGTTGTACCATCAGCAGTAATTGAGAATTGGTTATCCTGTAGACTGGCAGCAGTAAAATTAAATGAAGCCCTACGAAGGGGAATCCTTCCAATCTGCCCTGAACCATCAGGTTCCTGTTCTGGGTTTCTCTTAAATGTCAAGTCGCATGTCTCAGGATTGTAGGAAAACCATCTTGTCTTTGACACTAAACCAGAAACACTTATTCTACACACACCAAACTCCCATCCCACAAGTAAACTTAAAGAATATATTGGAAATGTGATCCTATACATGACAAACCCTGTGAATGATTGGAAACTACAGTTCTATCTAGAAACTGATAAGCTAATATTTTGTTAGAATACAACTGCAAATGGTCGTTGCACGTTTTTTGCTAACGAACTAATAACAACCAGTTGATTTTACAAACAGTTTAGACGTCACATATGTGCATGTTTTAACACCTTACATTTCATTATGCCAGTTGAAGAAACTTTGGTAAGATATCCACATAATTTAGGGGCCTCCTTTTGACCTTCGCCATTTGTTCTTGCATTGTGGGATGGTGACTTGGCCGGTTTATCATGTTTTGGCGATGATTCAGATGATGAGGCTTGCTGTAAATAAATGTTAGGATATTCTACACTTTAGTCTGCAACAAAATCTGTAAGCATAAATGGTGTTTTTACACAGTAACAATTCATTCTACTTTATTTTGCTAGCTTTAGCCACTATGTACAGAATGTCACAAATTAAATTTGATGAAAACAAATAGATTTCTCATACTATTGTTCTTGGTAAGGCATTTTCATTTCCATCGTCGATATTCACTAGCAATCCGGTTGGACAAGACATAATCGAAAAATAGGATGAGATTTGGTTGAACAATAGCAAAGATTGCTCAGCTTCAACGCAAACGTTCAGGCCTTCCAAACAACGTTAATCATGCCATTTACAAACATCAGACAGAACGTTACGGCAATTTTTGGCTACTGCTGTACAAAACAAAAACGTTTTTACAAATTCACAAATACTAAACAAGGCAGCAGGCAAAGATCTAACGTTGGTTAGGGGCTTTCCCTTATTGCGTCACAAGTGAATCGGAAGTAAATAAAACATTTGTTATTTCGGTGCACGAGAGGGGATTGATGAATTGATTAAGTATAAAATTGCAACCGGCATCATGCAAGGTAAACGGATTCTGCGCAGTTACAATTTTTTGACACATTACAAAACAACCTAAATAATATTTAAAATTCAATCAAATAAAACTTACAAACAACAACATTTAATACATGCCCTAGGTTTAGATATTACTGCAGCTTTAATCGTTACAAAACAGGCGTTTTTCTAAAGGCACGTTTTAATGACATATTGCCCGTTTTGCGGTTCGCACCACGACCAACGTTTATATGCGTGTGATAATTTGGGTTTGTCACGTGACTAAACGGAGTCTTTCTATTGGACAAAACATGAATGCCAGCTGAGTGGCCAGAAGGCCGAAGAGGCCATTTTCTATTCGTCGTGGTGAAAAGTCACCGATCCAATCAGAGAGCCTTTGTAAAATAGCATCTGGATTTCAACCATTTATCGGTAAGTACTCATTTGGGGACGAATGTTGAATGTTGCTATGGGTGAATGTGATAGCGTCGCACGTTTAAAGTTAAAATACAGCCTTACAAGACTTGACATGAAGTTTGGAGACGGAGAGAAATTCGAAATTGAAATAAAATGGTATGATAATGCATTTATCACTGCAAGCTACTTGTGCAACAATTCCGCTATTGTTTTTGGTCGGGTTGTTTGTTGTCAAGTTTACCTTGCTTAGGAAACAGACTCACGTGATTTTGGTCAATCCAATTTGGGCTTATTGCCTGTCTCTGGAAGTAGGACATGAAAAAATAAGTGTTAACATTTGTTGTTAAGTAGTTTGTAACTTCCGTGACATAAGCTATCAGCTTTTTAAACACAAGGTTGTGCACCCCCAAAATTTGAATGACTTAAAAAGTCTAGCCAATTGGCTGCCTTTCAACACAACTTGTTTGGCAACAATATCCCGGGCAAAAGTGCCTGCACTCGGCAATATACAGCCCACAGCCTTTATAAATTCCCACAAAACTTTTACTTATTGGATGTGAATAAAACTATGATTTACCATGCTGATCAAAATAATGGTTTTTATTCCATCACATTCTTTTGTGTTTGCCCCACAAACACTATAAAACAGTGAAGGAAATAATAATTGTGAGTACAAAAATTAGTATGGCCCACTGAGACCTTGCTTTGGCCTGCAGCTTTGAAAAGTCTGTAAACCCTTCTATATAATATCTGAAAAATTTATTTCCTTAGGTTGAAACCAGAACATGGATGGACAAAACTCCCTTCTGCTTGGGAATTCCAATGGAGAGTCGATTCAGGCGCAACTGCTTCAAACAACTGGACCTAATGGGCAACAAACATACCAGGTGCACACAACATAATGTATAACAGCTGAAACACTTAAATGTTGGTGGGTTCCCACTAGACTGCACACTGACAGAATCAGTGTTTAAGCCTAAATACTACAAAAAATAGATATAGTTTGGTTGGCAAAGTTCAGTAATTCCGTCACATATGTAAAAAATCTCTATAACTGCTTTACTTGCTGGTGACTGCAGTGCTGGGTGTTTTTAGTTTTTGTAATATTTTTGTTTTTTTGCAGCTGGTTGCAATGAATGGAGGCTCACTCACACAACAATCAAATCAGCAGCCATCGCTTGTGATACAAAACAACAACCAGAGCATTTCAGTACTAATAACTCACTTGCACAATTAAAAATTTAACACTAACAGCAATATATTTTAACAGAACATTTCGTCGAGCAATGCTTCAGTTTTGACACAGAACATTGCAAACACGCTTCAACTTGTACAAACATCCAATGGACTGCAACTGCAAGGGAACAATGCTGGGGCCCAGCTCGTCATACAACAGCCCACACAACCACAGGTACTTCTGAACTGTGATTGACTCAGAAGTGTTTGCTCTTAGGGTGACACTGCTTGGTTAAAAATTTGGCCTTGGGGTCGAGCTACAGGTCAAAAATAGCTTTTAGTCGGGCATTGAAGACTGAAAGCATCTTTTTTTGGTTCAAAGCCAATAACAAGGAACATGATGTCGTTTAAATTTGATAGCAGATGTTGAAAAGAAACATTTTGTGCTTGCTATGGGATTTTATGTGAGCACAATGTTAATGCATGTTAAACTGTCCGCAAAACCGAACAAAACAACTGATTTAGTAACAACTGATAACTAAATTATAATATTTTTGACATTTTTAGCAAAATGGGGTTGCCCAAGTTTTGTTACAAGCAGATGGCACCAGTTCTAACTCACCTCAACTTGTTCAGGTACATTGCTTTTTAGAAAGGAAATGTCTGACCTTTGTTAGTTTGAGGACTAAAATATTTGTGTCTATTTATAGGTTGTTGGAAATAATGTGCAGACTGTTGGTCAAGGTGGTGCAGTGGTGTTGCAACAAGTGAATTCTGCAAACAACAACTCTTCCATCATATCACCCACAAGTTCTGTTAATCTGGCAGGCAATGTGCAAAGTGGAGGGATTATTATGGTAAGCAACTCTTGCTACATGCTCACTTTTGCACACATAAGGTGGATTGTTTCAAAAAAACAAACTGCATTAAACTCAAAAACAGCTCGCATTTTAACTGTTGTGTGTCAAAAAAGCCTAAAATTACACATTAAATTTAAACAGATTATTCTATTTATAAACTGTAATGGTAGGCCAAAAGCTTTGCACTAAAATTAACAAGTTATGTGTTTGTACAACCCAAATCCCCCTATGAATCATTAAAGGAAGTTGAAACTTGACCCTTTAAGTGGGAGTTTCCTAGCCTCTTCTATCCAGTTCCTGGTTTGAGTTTTCAATTATTTTGGCATTATGATATAACCAAAGTATGTTTAGATGGTTCCAAGTGGGAACGGTGGTTTGCAGCGTCTGGTTTCACAAACTCCTGGGGGTCAAACTGAGGTCCTTGAAGAGGAACCGTTATATGTAAATGCCAAACAGTATCACAGGATACTTAAAAGAAGGCAAGCGAGGGCCAAACTGGAAGCAGAAGGAAGGCTGCCAAAAGAACGTAAAGTAAGTAGAAGTGTAATGCTATGATTATTGATTATGTCTTCTTTTTCATTTTTGCTTCAAAACACTGTTTTCTGCAGAAATATTTGCACGAATCGAGGCATAAACATGCAATGATGAGAAACCGTGGGAACGGTGGAAGATTTAATTCTGGTGCTGTAAAAGTAAGTATTGTTTTTTGTCAAATGACTTGTTATAAACTAATACGGGTATGCCGCGTAGCCAGAAATACTAGAGCAACCGAACTATTCATGCCATAACTTCTGTCCCTCGCGTCATTTGCCAACGATTGTGACGTTGGCTAAGGTGTAAAATATATTGCCACAAGCCTTTTGAACAGCAAGCTTAGATACAAAGTACAAATTAAGGTCGTCTGAATGGTAACATATGAGTTTAATTAATGGAAAGAATGTCACGCTTCTTTCAAGGGTCGTTTGTAATCAAAATAATCAATTTCAGTTCTGAACTAATAAAGCCGAATGTAGTTTTTTTCCTCCGTATGAGCTTTCGCAGTTAGCAATTGATGATTACTATGGCGATTGGCATTACAAAATGCGTGCGTTCTTCTATTAATCTAACCCTAAAACGGTCCACAATTAAACAATTCAGCGTTTAATTACATTTTTGCATTATCTAGTACTCATGAACTGAAACTGACTGGCTTTAAGTTAAGTTCCCATTTACATCTCACATTCAATTGTTTAGGACGGAGAATGCGGTCAACTCAACGGTTCAATGGACCCAAGAAGCATTGCAACCAGCAGTAACTCCCAAGCCTTAACCTACAGTCGTCACACCAAGAACAAGAACCTGTTACCCGACAACAGCATGCTCCAGTTCGACGCGAGAACAACAGACAACGTTATGCTAAATAACCTTTTGGAGTCGAATGTCCAAGAAGACCGGGCATCGAATCACAACAGTGTGAATTTAGTGATCGAGACATCGGAACCGCTAGGTGTCGCTCACCCAAAAGACGGATTTTATCAAACGACGGCTAACGACTGATGCTGGTTTTAAGGCTTAACTCATGTGCCAAAACTGTCTACTGCTTCGGCGATGTGTCCTGTTGCGCCCCATGTGGCGACTTTTTTGTACATAAAGAGCTTAATATTTTACCGTCACTAGCCAACGACTGTTATTCCTGCCTCTGTCTTTGCGTTTTGACTTTTTTCGAGAGATTTTAATGCAAACTTGCACACTGAGCGTGGGTTGTGTTTGATATTACAGGTAGTTGAAGTTTTTTCAGTGAGCCTGGTGGTTGTGCATAATTTATGTCGGGGATTTAAACAACACTTTAAAATTCAATTCCCTGAGTCTATCGAGTTTTCTTAAAAAACAATTAAATGTTGGTAATGTACCAGCTAATAAAAAATTGAAATCCTAGGTTATTTACTTCAATAAGTGTAAAAGTTTTTAAAATGTCACGTTTTTGGGGACTGGGGGTCAAACAATTCTCGAACTGGAGTAAAAAGTTGTCAATGGACAACTTCAGATACCTATCTATCATATGTACAAGTTTGAAGAAATTCGGACATCTCTTTCTTGAACAAAACGTGTAAACAAGCGTTAGACTAAGTGAAAACAATGTGTGGCCCTGCATGGAAGGGGATCCATAGCCCTCACAGTCATGGATAGGGTAACTATGTTCAAGAAAACCCTTGGGGACATGATTGTAATAGCGGTATTTAGATAATTCCCCAATATTTATCATTTCACGCCAGGCCCAAGGGAGCTACACCTGCTCGGTGGTGTGCTCTGTCGAACAACAGAATGCAGCACGATACTAACGTGCTAATTTGGCGCCAGTGCCAGTATGATCTACTTTTCTACTAGCAAACTCAGCAGATCCGAAATCAGGTTCGAAATTTATTCCACCGACCAATTTAATTGTCCGAAGCAGTTTGGGCTCAATGTTTCTTCTTAAACTTCTTCTTGGGGACAGAATCCCCACCTTCGTTTTTACGCTTGGCCTTCGTCTGTTTCTTGGCAAGTTTCTTTTCCTTGCGAACACGACGCTTTATTTCCCGGCGGCTCTCTTTCTTTTCGCCAGTCTCCTCTGCATTGCCCTCTCCTACACGGCACATAACGGTAGAAAATTGATTCTGGGTGCAGAAAAACTGCCACTTCGCTGTTTTTTTTACACAGCATGAAAAATGCAAGTTAAATCAATACAGAATCTTTTCTATCAATAAATCGTGCTGAAACCCCCTCCAGTAGTACACGATTCTGTTTGTTCGCTGCAGAAAAAATGCATGCTAAATATAAAATTGTACATAGACGTTATGTTTTTTTTTAACAACGACTTGTGTTGGGAATATTATCTTTGTTTGCATTGTGTGGCTAGTATATTTAAGAAGTCCAAAAGCGAATAGATGAGTGAATTAAAAAAAGGTAGGGCTCTGTTTACTTCGCAAAAAAAGAAACTTTACCGTTCTCTTTAGCCTGTTTCGCCTTTTCCTCTTTCAGTCTTCGTTTCTCGTTTCTCTGCTCCGTTTTATCCACTTTAGGTCGACTGGAAAAACATAATACCCTAAAAGTATTGCTATGTCCATGTTCTTCGTGAAGCATGTTTCTCAAAGCATCGGTTGCCACTTAAAGTGGGTTGTCAAGGTAACGGATAAGTCGCAAGCCCAGTTTCCCATTCAACTTTTCGAGTCGCAATTGTTGGAAACTATTTTTTCAAACAGACTCGGGTCGCAGAAGAAAAATGCTGAGAACAACGGTGTTATCGGTCAAACCAACAGTTTTCAAATCCCATACCAGGGATAACAAAATGTATACCCACAAAATTACATCACATTACGCTAGGTCTACATGAGGTGTTATACCAAATCCCAGTCAGCCTTCCAAGCATTTCCATTCAGCAAGGCACCGGAGAACCCCGTCGTGGGTTCGAATCCCACCGCAGGCTCGATTTTTCTAGCCATGCCTTGCTGAGTAGAAACGCTTGGAAGGTCCGCCAGTGATTCGGTATAATGCCTCTTGTAGGCCTAGCGTACTGTGCTTCATATTTGAGTGTGCAGTTGTCGTTGGCCTGCATGAAAGCTTCAAGGCCCAGGATACCAAATTTGCGCATGTCATTAGGTCACATGAAATTTACAGTGATATACTCAGACCAAGAAGTAAGGTCGGATCAACTTGCTTACGTTTGTCCCAAAAGCGAGGCTACTCTCCAGGAAAGGTTAGTGAGGTTCTGGGATCTCTGAACTTCGGGAATTTCTAGAAGATTCTTAAGAACTTGGATAGTTGATGCCCAGTCGTATTCGCTCTGCTGCGCCTTGAGCGACTTTGCGGCAGGAAACATCAACCTGGTGAAATAAATTCGTAAAAATCGTGTTTGCCGAATACACTTGAACGGTTTCGTTAAACATTAAAGGCCACATGCTGTGAAAAACTGCTTACATTAAGAAAACGGCCCAAAACGGTAACAGTTAAGTCTGCTTTGGAAGTTAACTTACTATGTCTAAATTTAGGAAGAATCCCAGAATGAATGTTTGTCAAAAACTACCTTATGTCGAAAATAAAAAAGAAAATTTAGGCAAGTAATTAACTGCCAAACATAAAAAAACGCTTGTGTTATGCTAAAATAACTTTCAAGCATATTTGCTTCATTTTTTGTGCTCGGTGGCTGGAACAATACGATATAAAGAGACGAATTACCAACCCTCCATCCGAACTGCCTTGAAATGGAAGTATTTTTTCATAGACGTTTAGATGCATTAGTAACACAAGTTGGAAGTAATAACGAAAGTAATAATCTGATAATTGTTAAACCCACCTGAGCAGAACACTGACGTAGTTGACCTTGAGGTCACGTNTCTCGGCGACTCTCTTTCTTTTCGCCAGTCTCCTCTGCACTGCCCTCTCCTAAACGGCACATAACGGTAGTAAATTAATTCGGGTGCAGAAAAATTGCCACTTTTACTATCAATAAATCGTGCTGAAACTCCCTCCAGTGGTACACTATTCTGTTTGATCGCTGCAGAAAAAATTCATGCTAAATATAAAATTGTACATAAACGTTCTTTTTTTCTAACAACGACTTGTGTTGGGAACATTATCTTTGTTTGTAAGGTGTGGCTAGTATATTTAAGAAGTCCAAAAGCGAATAGATGAGTGAATTAAAAAAGGTAGGGCTCGGTTTACTTCGCAAAAAAAGAAACTTTACCGTTCTCTTTAGCCTGTTTCGCCTTTTCCTCTTTCAGTCTTCGTTTCTCGTTTCTCTGCTCCGTTTTATCCACCTTTGGTCGACTGGAAAAACATAATACCCTAAAAGTATTGCTATGGCCATGTTCTTCGTGAAGCATGTTTCTCAAAGCATTGGTTGCCACTGACAGTGGGTTGTCAAGATAACGGATAAGTCGCAAGTAAAGTCTTAGTTTTACCAGTTTTCCATTCAACTTTATTTGAGTCGTAGTGATTGTTGAAACTATTTTTTTAAACAGACTCGGGTCGCAGAAGCAAAATGCTAAAAACAATGGTGTTATCGGTCAAACCTACAGTTTTTCAAATCCCAAGTATATACCAACCAAATTACATCACAGTACACTAGGTCTACATAAGTTGTTGTACAAATCTCAGTCGGCCCTCCAAGCATTTCCATTCAGCAAGGCACCGAAGGACCCCGTCGCGGGTTCGAATCCCACCGCAGGCAAGATGTTCTAGCCCACACCTTGTTGAATAGAAATGCTTGGAAGGTCCGACAGTGGTTCGGTATATTGCCTCTTATAGGCCTAGCGTACAGTGCTTCATATTTGAGTGTGCTGTTATCGTTGGCCTGTATGAAAGCTTCAGGGCAAATCCCAGGATACCAAATATGCGCATGTCATTAGGTCACATGAAATTTACAGCGATATACTCAGACCAAGAAGTAAGGTCGGATCAACTTGCTTACGTTTGTCCCAAAAGCGAGGCTACTCTCCAGGAAAGGTTAGTGAGGTTCTGGGATCTCTGTACTTCGGGAATTTCTAGAAGATTCTTCAGAACTTGGACAGTCGAAGTCCACTCGTATTCGCTCTGCTGTGCCTTAAGCGATTTTGCGGCGGGAAACATCAACCTGGTCGAATAAATTCGTGAAAATCGTGTTTGCTGAATACACTTGAACGGTTTCGTTTAAACATTAAAGGCCACATGCTGTGAAAATACAACTGTTTACAAGTTAACTTGCAATATCTAAATTTAGGGAAAATCCCAGACTGAACGTTTGTCAAAAACTACCTTATGGTCGGGAATGAAAAAGAAAAATTTAGGCAAGTAATTAACTGCCAAACATAAAAACACGCTTGTGTTATGCTAAAATAACTTTCAAGCATATTTGCTTCATTTTTTGTGCTCGGTGGGTGGAACAATACGATATAAAGAGACGAATTACCAACCCTCCATCCGGACTGCCTTGAAATGGAAGCCTTTCTTCATAGACGTTTAGATACATTAGTAACACAAGTTGGAAGTAATCTTATAATTGTTTAACCTACCTGAGTATAACACTGACGTAGTTGACCTTGAGGTCACGTGCGTTGGCGATTATTCTTTCCAGCACTTCACGAACCGTGACCAGCAGTTTTTCCGAATGTGTCTTCGCGTGTTCACTCGATATGGAACACGTGACCAGCGACAACAGCAACTGGCAAGCTTGTGTCTAAAAATGCAAACTTTCAACTTGTGATGCGTGAAATGTTCGGTTTGTTCGGGGGTCGACCATAGCCTTGGGCCAAAACCAGCAGACCGTATTAATTTTCCACATACTATTCCGTTCCCTTCACTGTTTATGAAACTTGCGAATTTAAAGGGTATTTTGATTATATGCTTATTTACCGAAAGATGAATCTTAACGAAACTGAAGCAGTTCACAGCAAAGACAATTTCTTATTAATTTTTATTCGGTCGAGTGAGCAATTTTGAGGTTGATTTAGTTTCGGCAGGAACAATTGTTGTAATTTGGATAAGTCTGAACTTTTGAAACAATGACAGTGCACGTGATTGATGCGTTAACTATTTTGCATTGGTCAAATATGCCAACACCCATCTCGAGTGAGCAGCTTTCTTAAAAGTCGGACCGAAAGGTTATTGCAGGTCAAGTTTTGGTCGCTGCACGATTAAAAAGGTCACTGTAGGGCAAACTGAAACAACTGCACAGTGCTTCCGCCACCATACGAACAGTGTGTGATTTCGCATCAAGTCACGCAAATAAACGTTGTGTGACGTCACAAAGGATTTGGTTTCTTCGACCGAATTTATTCTGCATCCGTCCGAATCTAAAAGCGACGATTCGGAACATTACCAATGTCGACCTCCACTAAAGAACAGTCGACATGAATTTTGGAATTTAATCAGAATTGTGGCTTGGCGTTAAAAAAAATCAGCTTGTGGCTATTATTGCTCTCAAAACAGTGAAAAACGTGTTGCAATCCAACACTGTTGTGCCAAGGTAATTTGTACTCGTCGGACGGACAGTGTTGTGTTTAAGAAAAATTAGGAAACCCCTAGTGCAGTGGTCGATGTAGAGCCATGCTGCATGGATTTTGAACCAAATCACGACCGCTACATTAAAGGGCGAACAGGAAACCCACGGCCCAACAAACACAATTGGCAATCCTATACCCGCTAAATTTTTGTCAAAGACGAAGAACATGTCTTTTACTTTCGTGTTAAAAAACCTGGATGGCCGTTTCTAACCGTTACTTAGTGCTTGCACAAGTAACTTTGTTACAACAAAGCATGAAAAAGCTAAAAAAGCAAATCGATATGGTACCTTGCGAAAGACGAGCACACCGTCTTTGATATGTCGGATGAGCGCTTCGACGAGCCCTTTCGCCAGCTGTGGATATCTGCTAACGTAATCCTGCAGCACACAAAAGTGTAGGTGGCTCTCGCGCCTCGTCATGAAATCTTTGAGGGCGCTCGCGTATGCTGACGTCACACGCTCTGTGTCCACTGCTCCGGTCTGACATCTAGTGAACACATTTGTATTTATTTTTTTGTTTGGTTTTGTTAGGCTAATGCCGGCATAGTTAGGACCAAGTGCAAATATTGCACGAAGAGCAAGTTTGAGGTTCAAACTCATAACTGTTTTACATTGATTAAATGAGCAGTAGGATAATTTGATTTACGCACCTAACGATAAAAATCTTAAAAGGTAAATTCAGATTCTCTGCTCGTCATAAAGGTATGGCCTACATTACTTTTTTGTATCATGCACGTTGTGTATTATCCGTAACTGTAACTTAAGGTTCTTTCTATATTGTGTCGACAAGATTTAGATATTTTTAAAAATTTTAAGTTTCTTTAATTTTGCAACTTTATTAAAACAAAAAACCTCCTGTGTTTTTGCAACAGTTGCAATTTAGGCACACAAAGAAATCTATTCATGATGACGAGAACACAGCCGAGTAAACGTCAAATATAAAATCCGGGTGCTGCATTATTAACGCGACGCGAAATTACGGCACCGGGCCCGTCATGGCAAATACTTACCCTTCTTCGGCAGCAGGGTTGCCACACAGCACACGAAGTAGGAACAAACAGGTATGAGAGCAGAGCTGAGCAAGGAATAGGCCGCCCGACGTTCGCTGGCACTTCTGCAGGATCTGTTCGATGTCTTGGTGACAGGCGGCTATTTCATCGGCGGCGAGCGTGTGCGGGTAGCCTTTCATTTTNCAGCAAATGCCCACCTAAAGCATTCCTTAAATAGCACATACTGAGATATTAGGAAATGTGTAATCACGTTGCCATAAGGGACGCATTCCAAGTAGCGCCGGCGCTTAGTGAAGCGTTTAATCAGCTAATGAAAGTGTAAGCATATAATCTCGCGTTCCATGGCGATCGCGGGGCGTAATCACTGTAAGGTGATGGATGGGCGAACGGGTTTGTTTGGCCTCGAGAAAGGGTAGGGAAAGGGCATAGCAGGGAGAAGAGAAGAGTTACGGGGCCGGCAGGGGGTGCGAGTCACGCTCCCTGCCACACATTACACGGCTTTTGTGCTGCGCGCCAATTAACCCAGTTGGGCGCGCAGTAAAATCCACGGGCCGTGGTCGCTGTTGGTTTTGCTGAGGGCCTTAAGACATTACCAAACACCACAGGGCCGATATGAGAAGCCAGCAACGGGCAGTTCGGTGGTTTGGAGCCAATATAGTGGGCTATATATAGCTTTTAGAGGCAAGGGTGGAGTAGAATAGTGTGGAACGCCGTGGGAGTGACTGTAATGTATTTGAATTCAATTGAAGCCGCAAAAAGCAGTTGTGGGAGGTTTAGTGAGGATTGGTAGGTCGAGGTTGGGATTTAAAGAACAATTGACCTGTAATGTTGAAATATGTATGAGGCGCAGGTTGCGTATCTAAAAGTGATTAGCGATTCTTGTTTGCTTGTTCACCTCGTATATACCATGGTCGTCAGCACAGTGATTTTCCTCACGTAGAATAGTGAGGCTACAAGAACTACAGTTCAGGTGTATGTAAAAGAAACAAGAAACTTTATAAGGCATACTGTTGAAAATTTAACAGAAACAACTTGGTGAAATTCAATCGCACAATACATATTTTGTTTTCCCGTATAAATGTTACTGTTCGTTTACAATAGGAGTGTGCAATATAGGAACATGCCATGACCGAGAGCGCATTATGTTTAAGTTGTGGTGTTTCACCGATAAAGAGAAAGAGCTGGAGAATTATTTGCAACTGCAAGATGTGAAGAGGGTCCGGCAGCTCTTGAGCAAAGGTGAGTGCGGCTGGTGTTGTTTTATGTGGCAAGTGATTCAACCGATTCAGTCGACGATTTCGCGGTCTTTGATGATGAAAGGTGCCTTCCTATATCGCAGATGCGCTTGATAATACAGTTGCGCTCATGGCATTTTGCCGGCCTTTAAAAAAAAGTCAATTTCTGCCTTTTTTGCGCGGTAAACATGTGCTGTTTTTCCGGCATTTTCCAGACACCAAAAGCATTAACGCTGAACTTGATTTATTTTTTGTAGCGAACTCGTCCAAAAAATGGGCTTTATCTACTGTATTTCAAGTCTTTGTTAAAATAATTCAAGCGGAATTTTTCTATCTGTTTCAACGGGATT
Organism: Phallusia fumigata; assembly: GCA_008931825.1. Classification (NCBI taxonomy): domain Eukaryota; kingdom Metazoa; phylum Chordata; class Ascidiacea; order Phlebobranchia; family Ascidiidae; genus Phallusia; species Phallusia fumigata. The sequence continues at coordinate 1,722 of QXVZ01022317.1, read as the reverse complement.
TGAGGATCCACTGTGTAAAATTTATTAAACATCAAACATTGTAGATGTTGAAGTACAGATTCTGAATAACGTTTTTAGCTTATATCGCTTGTTCGCTGCATTACCAATTGCGAACAACCCGATGATCCAAGTTAACTCTTCCTTAAAATAAAATGGATGACCAGTAAGGCCCTGTGTGACAATTCTTCTGTAAAACCAAAATCAAAAAAACACTGGTAGAGGCTGGCACTCCCAAAAACAGATAATACCAAACCTTCATTCGTTCAACCACATAAAACAAAGCATGGAATTCTAGAAACCAAGATTAATAGTGCCATGATCACATTCATTAGTGCCCCGATCAAAGTGTAACTATCCATTAAGTCGGTTGTTTTTGTTGGTTAGGAGCGAACCCGAACGAATACAGCGAGAATTCAAAGTGTTCCTACCTCAGCATGGCGATCACACAACGCAACGAAGCTCTGGTTAGTTTGATTATGTAGATTTTAATGTGAGCAGCACCCCGAATTCGTGAATGCAAGATTTTATTAGGTTATTTATCCCTTTTTATTTTTCGAAAATATATATTTTGAAAAGAAATCTATGCCAACTTTGTTATTTTTGTAAAAGCGTTTTTTTTGTCACGGTGAGTTCAAGTTTTGACATTTCTGTTCCAAAAAAATATTAGGTAACTTTTTTAACGAACAGCCATTGACTGATTTTGTGTTTGAGGCATAGCTTCACTGTTATCATTTGAATCGAGTTTACACAGTGATCGTCAATGTGCGGTTGCCTACTATTGGAGGGACAGATTCTGTGAGAACCATTTTTGATTTAATTGAGATGATAGTTTCCGCTGTTGCAAACTGTAAGTCAAGATCAACTCCACAATCGTTTTAGACTAAAGCAAAAAATTTTTTCGGCAGGTTCGTATGATGTTGAAAGCCGGGGCATCGACCAATCAAACGACGTGGCCCACACACGACAGCAAGACACAACACGACGAATATCCGCTACACGTTGCTGCGGTTCAAGGTCACCTTGGAATCGTCAAGGTCAGTCGAACCGTTTTTCGCCCAACGAATTTTACCCAACACCACACTACGTCGAAACCCGCTTCTGTCTCATGCTTAGGCGTTGTTGGAGCATGGAGCGAACGTCAACATCGGACAGGACAGCAAACTCGGGACCCCACTTCACCTCGCGACGAAACAAGGCCACAAAGATGTGAGAAAAACAAAACCTGGCAAAGTATCGTCGCTTGATATCATAAATTTAATAACGAGATGATGTACGCGCTCGGCGAGCGCCGACTTGTCTGGATCACGTGACGCGAGGCACCCTGGTTGTGGGTGAATTATTTGCAGACTCGTATGTAATTGACTGTGGAAGGGTCGCACCGAGCCAGTACCCGAATACTCGCTACCGAACCTACTCGTTTTTAATGCTTGGTGCTCGCCCAATCCAAAATCTACTGAACATCGTACAATCATAAGCAAAGGCATAAAACACTCTGCGAAAGAGCCTTAACATTTTCTCCAAGTAATTTTCGGCCTTCGTTGTAGAAAGCACCTCCCTATACATTAAAAGAGTGAACATTTCAGTTTTGAAAACATATTGTTAAGGCCGAACAGAACACATTTGTAGTTTTTGGCCATCCCTGCTATTAACCGCGATTTTTTCATTTTTTAGGTCACATCATGGCTTCTCGTTAGCGGCGCCGACATCATCGCCATCGACAGA
>QXVZ01022315.1:0-10651 GCA_008931825.1 Phallusia fumigata | reverse complement strand
CTAGCGTTTGCATTATTGTTCATGCGGTTATTATTTAATAGTCAAACATTAGTGTGAATATGTTTTAATATGGCTTCCTACTCAAAATTATTCCAAATGACGGACAACCCTGGTTTTGTCACATCCAAATATATTTTTTACAAATTCAGCCTTAAATTAGAAAATTCGTATAACATGCACTTGCCCTTTCGAACAATGCCCAAATATCCGTGACGATGCATGGATGTGCAAAGCTAGGTCATCAACCTGCTTTTAAAGTGCTGCACGCAATGTTGACCACATAACAAGCTGATTCGAGTATGTCATGCCGCCAGAGTATAGGCAGTAAATCAACTTTGCCTATGAAGCTCATAAAATCTTGCTTCGCGTCGCCCACCTTTTATTTATGAACTTGCAACCACGGCACTTGTTTGCTAACCGAAATTTGTCACATAAAGCTGTGATTTATAGCCGATGGTACCAAAGTCCTGTGGGTTTTTATAGGTGGTGTTGTAAGGCTTGAATGTATGTGAAGGTTTTTAGTATGGGTGGCCTAGGTTTTTGAAGTTTTGAAGGTTATGGATTGGTAATCTATCTTAGGGCGGCAGGTTATATAAGTGGATTATTCAACGAGCTTTGCGCAGTCCACTTTGTAAACCACTTATTCAACACAAACCTGAAAGCGTTACCATTTTTATTGGCATGTTTTCTGGAAACATGTTCATGGTTGGCTGCACGAATCTCGCTCGCAGGTCCGCTTCATCTGTTCACCCAAACAAGATGTCAAACAACCGACAGTTTTGTGTGAAATGATCCGAATCTGAACTTTGTGATTTTTCAGGATATTCGGTGGACTGATTAAGGACATCAAGCGGAAGGCGAAATGCTACAAATCGGATTTCACAGATTGTTTCAGCATTCAATGCTTGGCATCCTTTATTTTCCTCTACTTTGCCGTCCTAACTCCCATCGTGACCTTCGGGGGGCTTTTGGGCGACGCCACACATAACTACATTGTAAGTTTACGCGTGTTAGAATGTTTTTAAAGGGCATTCACTTTTAAATTAAACTGTCCCAGAAAGAAAGGCGACATGCTTTATTCCACAAACGTTCCGGAAATAACTTATGACAACGTCAGTTTAGTGTTCCGAATTCGCTTTGGTCCAACCTTAAAGGATGTTTTTTCTTTCGAATATTTGGTGACGTATAGGTGCGTCATAAGAGCCTGACGTAACGAAATGTTTGTTTTCAGAAAAATGTGTTCTGATCCGGTGACCAAAAAACTTTAACTAGGCATAAGTATTAAAAACTAAAAAAGTGTACCACTCCACACCATCGTACGGATCCCGGAACGTATTCGGTCCTTTGGTTGACCCTGACCGGTCAGTTTAAGCTAATTTGGAATCACAAAATAAACATGTTTGATTACCGAAATGGCCTTTTATGTCAGGCAACATCACTTTTTCATTCCTTAGCCATAACACCTATATATTATCTTATCCAACCTTTAAAATAAGAAATATCCGCATGTAGTTTGTTTAGAAACAAATTCTGACTTAAAAATTTACTCAACAAGCGCTTTTGGTAGACAAAAATCTTCGATTTCAGTTTCAAACAATTAACCAAGTCCAAATGCTTGTTTACCCAGGGCACGATGGAGTCGATGTTCGGAGGCGCGATATCAGGATGTGCCTTTCACCTGTTCTCCGGTCAACCCCTGACCATCATCGGAAGTACGGGACCGATTTTAGTCTTCGAGAAGATCATGTTTGAGATATGCACGTGAGTTTATTATAGGCTCTATACTGTAACTTGGGATTAACTTTTGTTAGTCGTAACGTATTAAGTAGTTTAAATCGAGGGTGTTGCATGCAAACATTCTAAACTTAATATTTTAACACAAGGGCGCTACCTAGAGGTGAACTAAACGATAGTTTTCCGCACACTAGGGTCGGATTTTCACACTGCGAATCTTGTTGGACATAACGTCTAAGATTTGGCCGAAGATCCAACATTTTTGTAGTAAATAACAATAGCTGAAATCATGACGTGACTACTCCGAACCGGTTCCACATTATCTACCCGGATCGTTTGCTTTTAAACGGGTAAATGGTTGTAAAATAGGCAACAAGAGAAAAAAGGGGGCAATCAACTTCACGTACAATATTATCCCTTGGAATTTTGTAATAATGCGTATAATTTACAAAAAAATTTTATGACATTCAAAAATACCTAATTATTTCAAAATGTGCATCCCTTAGCATTTGGCAGTCACAAGTAAACAACACTCATACTAAATGATTTTTTTAGGCACCGAATTACAATTTATTATTTTTTATAGATCTGTGGGCATTGATTACATTTCTTTCCGGTTTTGGGTTGGCGTTTGGACTGGTGCTATATGCATCCTGCTTGGTAAGTGCTGCGCAATACATATCATGCTTGTTTATTTGACGCATATTTGACGTTTACTTCGTACATTCGTACACAGATCTTTTCGAACTTTGTCATTTTAACTATGCTTCTTTCTGTTCCACGCTTCGGTCGAAAAAATCGCTTAAATTTCTGAAATCTTGTACATGTGATAGATGAATATCTGACTTTGTGCAAACTCTGGCTCCAGTCAAACCACACGTCTCTATAACATAAAATTTGAAAAAGAACAGCCATTAAGTCGTCTAGAAGTTTCATTCTATAAACCATATAAAGGTTTCCTGGTTTTATCCTTAACCGCCATTCGAAATCCTTGCAGTTACTTTTAAGTCGAAACTGTATGTTTTAGTTGCAACTGACGCTAGCAGTTTGGTATCTTACATCACAAGGTACACGGAAGAATCTTTTTCAGCCCTTATATCCTTCATATTCATCTACGAAGCCTTCAAGGTACGCTGAAAGCTCTATAACCGATTTCACCTTGATTAAAATTTACCGGAATTTAATACAGTAAAATGGGCTGTAATGTGTTTTAGTTTAAAACATGTTTTAGCAACCTTTTAAACGCAGCATGTCAGTTCAAAAATTGTTGAAAAAATGTTATAACTGCATTATGTTTCTGCTTTAAATCTGTAAATCTTCTTTACACGTGCTCTATGTAGCTCGTTGCTGGAGTTATACTGCACTTAATGTTAAATGTGGTTGCTAAATTTGCCTCAAAAATGTATTTGAACATGAACGGGTAAATCACCTCGCATGCCGGGATCCTTGGTATATAAGGTTTGAAAAATGTAATGGATACCGTCATTGTGATTTCTTTTTTTAGAAATTGATCCATGAGGGTGAAAAGGTGAAGATCTGGTACGGATGGGATCCCAATCAAATCCCACTATACGGGTTGGTACACAGTTACTGAAGTTAATCGAATAAAACGCGATATTTTAGGATGTGGGGCAAAACAACAAGCTTCCTGATTGTATTATCTTCTGTTTGGTAATACGCGGTATTATGACGTCGCGTATGTATGACGTAACAATATATTAGTCGCCATTTTGTGCTCGTACGTTTTAGTGCTCGCACCAAGTACACTGAAATTGGCACCGGCGCCTGAAAGGCTTATTCCCAAACTTTTTTCTACACCGTCCCTCCTAAAGCTTACTGAATAGCCAACGCCTCCTTTAACACAGAAGTAAACTCATTATGACGTCACAAAGCGCGCTGAAACTACATGCGAGCAGAAATGAAGAAAACGTAAAAAGAAACAATGACTGAATTTAATTAGTTGAATTTTCAAGGTATCAGCCTCCTTTTCGCAACCTCCCTCCCCCTCATCGCCAATTTAATAGCCTGTGCCCCATCCAAAGTCACAAACGCCCAGCAGAGGCGCCTGAGAAAGCTTCCCTATAAATTTCTATACTCTACAAAAGCACTTGCCAATTACTGTGTACTGAGTTTACCCTTGATTCCGTGCCTTGGCGTATTGGCGATGTTAAGTCATATCGACTATTGCTTAGGTGCGACTGCATACCTCCGAATCTAANTTAAAGGCACTGACAACTGATACCAACAACATTGTTGAAACGTTTGCATTCAAATTACAAGCTCTCTGACTGTTATATCATCATCAATGGTCTTGAATTGTTTAAAAATATTTCCTATCCGATTTTTGACATTACCTGTTTACACAAAACAGAAGTTTATTACTTTTTAGCCAACTCGTGAAGATCGTACCTGGTTTATCGATCCATTCAGTAAGAACGAATGGTGGACAATTCCTATGGCACTCGCTCCCGCCCTGCTTGCAACCATCCTCATATTCATGGACCAACAGATCACCGCTGTTATTGTCAACAGAAAGGAGAACAAACTGAAGGTGAGAGCACGTTTTCTTACTAACGTGCATAAATACCATCTGGTCTGGCGCAAGCCATTTTGTATTGCTAATGACATGAGTTTATTTCCGTAACGTTTGATAAATGTTGCTTTTAAAAACTATTTAGGCATCTATATTTTTGATACGCCGTTTATCGTTTTGGGAACACCTTGTTTTTTGACAAAAATAACGTTTTTGAATTTTTCCTCGTGCAGAAAGGATGCGGTTACCATCTCGATCTTCTGGTGGTCTCCATCATGCTCATGATCTGCTCCATCATGGGTCTTCCGTGGTTCGTGGCCGCAACTGTCCTCAGTATCACCCACGTAAACTCCCTGAAGATGGAGACGGAGACCTCGGCCCCAGGGGAAGCCCCCAAGTTCCTAGGGGTCCGTGAACAGAGGGTGACGGGTCTCATGATTTTCCTTATGATCGGACTATCGGTGTTCCTGACGCCTGTGCTGAAATATATTCCTATGCCTGTCTTGTACGGAGTTTTCCTGTACATGGGGGTTTCGTCCCTCAAGGGTAAGTCGGTTTTAATATTGAACGCTTTTTTACATGTTGTTTTTTGTTTTGTTTTGATGATGTATCTTGCAGCCGTATGTTCACTTGTTAATTTTCGTTAAGCTGGAAACTTACAGCCTTATAGACATTGTTTAATTTTTAGTTTAAAAACAGAACTTTACAAAAAGAGCGATTTATAATAACTTACACTCGTCGGGGTCGTCAATGCAAAGTCCTATTCGATTTTGGTCCAAATATACATGCCAAACTATGATGTCATCGACCTTTGACGTCATAGATTAACTAAATTATTGTTCACGAGTTTACCAAACCTTTTTTCTTCATGAGCCAGTTCTGTTTAGACCAAATTTCCATATACCACAATTTGACAAAATGTAATTTATCTATTTTTCTAGTGCTACCATAGTCAATATAAAACGGTGTTTTTTTTTCGGCTGACTGGTTAAGCTGGTTACTCACCTGCTACCCTGTTACACACAGGTTAAGAAGCACTGCCCTAAGCTAAAACGTGGATCCCTTTTTCCAGGTGTCCAGTTCTTTGACAGGCTGAAGCTTTTCCTTATGCCGCCCAAACATCAACCGGACTTCATATATTTACGTCACGTCCGCCTGCCCAAGGTTTACCTTTTCACCGCCTTCCAAGCACTCGGTCTCACAATCTTGTGGGTGATCAAGTCCACATCTCCAGTTTCCATCGTCTTCCCAATGATGGTGAGTAGTTCTGGGTTCCCTTCCAAAATGGTCACATATATTGTTTTCACTGTGTTTTTTGTCTAATGCCGTTTCGTTTACACGTTTGGTCAAGAAATAGTGGATTCCTTGACATTTTCACACACGTTGGATGGGCGTCTGAGATTGTGCACTGAGAACTTTTTGCCCCAGTTCACCCATTGGTTGATCTACAGGTCCCCAAAACGTGAAACTTTAATTGCGTTTTTTTATGATGAAATCGAAGCTTTATGGTAAGCTGCAACAGATAATGGTTTTAACAGTGAGAAATCAATTTTTTTGACATTATTACAATACAAACCCATCAAGTTAAAATTACGTGCTTTGTTACTTCACAAAACTTATCTACACAATAAACCATTCTCTGTGAGTTGCTGATCTAACTTGACCCATTTGTTGTGTCAATATTGTAATGGAATTAGCAACCTCGCGAAATGCTTGCCACTCTCATTTATTAGCAAGTTTTTTCTATTTAAGTTTCAACTTCTTTTACGTTTGGACTCATTTAGGTTGCGGCGCTAGTGGGCGTGCGCAAGCTGTTCGATTTCGGAATTTTCTCCCAAACGGAACTCAAGTGGNCAATGCAAAGTCCTATTCGATTTTGGTCCAAATATACATGCCAAACTATGATGTCATCGACCTTTGACGTCATAGATTAACTAAATTATTGTTCACGAGTTTACCAAACCTTTTTTCTTCATGAGCCAGTTCTGTTTAGACCAAATTTCCATATACCACAATTTGACAAAATGTAATTTATCTATTTTTCTAGTGCTACCATAGTCAATATAAAACGGTGTTTTTTTTTCGGCTGACTGGTTAAGCTGGTTACTCACCTGCTACCCTGTTACACACAGGTTAAGAAGCACTGCCCTAAGCTAAAACGTGGATCCCTTTTTCCAGGTGTCCAGTTCTTTGACAGGCTGAAGCTTTTCCTTATGCCGCCCAAACATCAACCGGACTTCATATATTTACGTCACGTCCGCCTGCCCAAGGTTTACCTTTTCACCGCCTTCCAAGCACTCGGTCTCACAATCTTGTGGGTGATCAAGTCCACATCTCCAGTTTCCATCGTCTTCCCAATGATGGTGAGTAGTTCTGGGTTCCCTTCCAAAATGGTCACATATATTGTTTTCACTGTGTTTTTTGTCTAATGCCGTTTCGTTTACACGTTTGGTCAAGAAATAGTGGATTCCTTGAAATTTTCACACACGTTGGATGGGCGTCTGAGATTGTGCACTGAGAACTTTTTGCCCCAGTTCACCCATTGGTTGATCTACAGGTCCACAAAACGTAAAACTTTTATTGCCTTTTTTATGATGAAATAGAAGCGTTTTGGTAAGCTGCAAACAGATAATGGTTTTAATAGTGAGAAATCGATTTTTTGACGTTATTGCAATACAAACCAGTCAAGCTAAAAATACGAAACTTATCTACGCAATACTAAACCGTTCTCTTTAAGTTTCTTATCTAACTTGATTCATTTTTTGTGTCAATATTGTAATGGAATTACCAACCTCGGCAAATGCTTGCCACTTTCATGTATTAGCACCTTTTTTCTGTTCAAGTTTCAACTTCTTTTACGTTTTGGACTTATTTAGGTTGCGGCGCTAGTGGGCGTGCGCAAGCTGTTCGATTTCGGAATTTTCTCCCAAACGGAACTCAAGTGGCTTGATGACATCATGCCCGAATCGACCAAAAAGAAGAAGGAAGACGCCAAGAAGAAGAAGGAGGAGGACGCAAACCGGAACGTCGAGGTATGACGTTATTATGATATCACGAAGTTTAAAGGAAAACCGTCNAATTTTCCTTGTACATATTTCCTCCGCAACTTTAAGTCATTCCAGACGTTAAGGCAGAGGCGTGAACTAACTCATTGTCACCAAATGTAATCCTCCCTAAACAAAACCTCAATTGGCTCCTTGTAAGCCCCCTGTCACCCATCCAATCACCCCTAGAAGTCCCATTATGTTTCCCTATGACCCGCTTGCCATTAAACGCGTTTTGGAACTAGCTTGCGGACTTACCGTGACGATTAAAAAGAGAATTTAAAACCAACATGTGTTGTTTTAAGCCTTGACGCAAAATTCTACGCCTGTCTTAACATGCGGGTTCGGTGGCTAGGTCGGAACCCGTTTTATTCGTTTGTGTAGAACCATCCACCACTGTCATCCCTGCGATCAAATATTTTCTTAAATTTTATGAAACCTCGCTCGTTTCAGCTCAAAGCCAGCTTATATTTCTGTCTTCAACTCGTAATCGTTCGGCACTTATACAAAAATCAGCTATTCGAAACCCCCGTCTTTTCTACGCCCCAGTACCCATGCCCCCGCGCCCAGGCGATGCCTTTCTTCACGAGCCCGCGAACTGAAAATTATTACGTCATCGGCGGTTACGTCATCGACCGTTTTTCCAGTTTCCGATGACCTTTTGTTCCTTTACAGACACGGAGCGTATTCGTGTATTTTTTTGTGCTCAAAACTTGTTTCCCGATATCTGTGTGCCCATGTGCCATTTGCGTGCCTCTTCCGGCTACGTTTTTTAGTCCCCGGCGACTGCGTATTCCCTTCGGCGACGTTTTTGTCTCGTCTTTATATTCAGTCGCTTCAGTAGTAGTAGTACACTGTACAGCTTTCCGACCTTACATGACGTTTTCGAGCGTGCAATTGCCTGACAAACGTGACGAACAACAAATAATACAACATAGCTTTTATTTCACATCAAAAACTGCGTAACTTAGAATATAGATGCGTAATTAAGTCACCCTTCGGAGCTAATGCATATGAGGACATAGTATTTGCGGCGAAATGTAAATATGCCTTTAAGATGTGTTTTTTTACACAGCGTTAAGAAAGCGCCGTGACTTAAAGACTGTGTCCCAAGTTCCCGTGATTTGGTCGCGATTTTTACATCCCTTGTACATATTTCCGCGTTTTTGACTCGTTTTTATCCTCTTTGTACATAAGAATTTCCGCTAAACAGGTCAGGATTTGCGACCGAACTGCCTTCAAAGACTGTTGAATCAGTCTTGATTTTACACCCATGCATATAAGCGTGCGGATTTTATTGGAAACAGTTCTCTGCCTTATACAGCAGACTTCTCATTCACCCTGATAGCCTGAACAAAACCAACACTTTGTTTTTAACACTGACCGGTGATATCCATGGGCCCGCGGTATACGTGCGTAGTAATAGTAGTAGTGATGTATTGTACAGTTATTTGTGTATTTTGTGCGTGTGCGTCGGTATTTCGCCTTTGCGTGACAGCGCAAATTTCCCAATTTTTTAGTGTGTTTTCCCTCCCGTGTTTAATTGCTTCATTGTTGAGTGGTATGCGCGTACGAGAGAAAAATGAAGGGTTAGCGGTGAATTGATGTTGGTGCTTGTTTCTTTTATGGACGCTTGTCATCAAAGTTGTAAACACGCCCAGATGGCAGAGTGGTTAGCGAGTTTGCCTTGTGCACACAAGGTTGTGGGTTCTAATCCTATCTCGGTCGCTTGTGTTTCCTTAAGCAAGAAAATTAAGCGACAATGCTCCACCCAGAGGAACCAGATGGGTTGACCCAAAAAGTCACAAACTTTCAAAAATCGAAAAAATCACATAAAAAATGATCCAACGGAACTGCAATAAAGCAGGTAGCTCGACGGTAACCGACGAGACTTTGTCTTGAGTATGTTAAGTCTTGGGCAACACAACAAGTCGAGATTTTTCATCTAAAAGCAAATGCGGAATCGAGTTGTTTTCAGTGCCACGTTTAAAAGTGACATTTTTGGTTTGGCAGCACTTAGTTCCTATCTTAAATTGAACATGGTTAATTAAGAAATTGACCTATGTAGATGTTAATTAAATTTGCTAACTTTAAACACCCAACTCCCAACGACCACAAAAATGATGATATGCCTTCAATTCTAACTGTTTTTACTTTTTAGAGATGGATTTATCTTTTTTAGAGATGGAATTAAATCATTTGTAAACAGACAATAAAAAAAGAACAAGTTCTCGCCTTAGGTAGCGTGGGACAACGGTTTTCTTGTGAAAAGAAAGAAGTCCGGCCACCAGGTACTTATGGCCAGGCATTCGAAGGCAGGAAGTAGGAAGAACAACAACTTTGAGTTGAGACCGACACACACAAAAGAAAACATTACGACCGACACAACTTTGTAACGAGGCGCGCCTTATAAGAAACGGAAAGGAGTTCGCTTTGTAGCTGTATCAGTTTAAAGCGGCGTTTTATATACTTCATTGAAATGACGAAGGGATTAAAATGAAATGGGTACGTCAGTACTGCCCAATGTACTGATACAGAAACCCGTAAAAAGTTGAAGCTTAACCTAAAGCAGCAGAAATTTGATTGGCAAAATGATGCAAGTTTTTATTGGTATTTGCCGGTATTGTCACTAGTAAGGTTGGGAGCAGATTTTGGTAACATACCGAGTCTGCGCATAGAAATCACAGTGTTGTCACATGACCAGTGTGCGATGAAGCGTTTCCCATTGTTCAAGAAATGTCGGAATTCGGAAAACTTGTTTTGTTTTCTGGAAAGGCAATTGTTTTCTTGTTTTCGGGTAAAAAAAAACAGTATTTTGACTTCATAAATTGTCACTTACCAGTATTGACCTAATTTATTTTGATAAAAGCACGTAGAAAAACGTAAATGGTTAAATGAATTGCGGACAAAAAATTGAAATGGTTGTCTAACTGAGTTTTTGGGGCTTGCTTATTAAAAAAGGTTTTCATTCGAAGCAAGACCGGGGATAGCTTTACAATAGCATTAAAAAACTGTGTTTTAGGAATAAAATAGACAAAAAAGAAAAAGCCTGCTATTGTCTTCAAAATGGTGAAAGTTTCTGAAACCTCAATTCTATGTGGATTAATTTGTGTTTTTGCACTCGCAAGTCTTGTGTGTTGTCAAACTCCAGCGCCGAATGATGGTAGGTTGTTGAAATATAAATCATCTTGTTTTGGTTGAAATATTTTTTGTGCATGCTGTTTTTTTTGTGTTTTTAAATAAGCTAAAAAATAAACTGAATAAGGTTAGAATATAAGATGAAATGTTGTGCTAATTATTAGGTTTTTGCCTGTTCTTACCCATTACTTCTAAACTACCT
>QXVZ01022313.1:20644-32012 GCA_008931825.1 Phallusia fumigata | reverse complement strand
TAATTCCTGCTTCCAAAGCTTTATTTGCAACAGTATTCAGCTCCGTTTCGGTATCGCATTGGACCACAATCTTTGGCTGTCCCACCAAAAGCCATTGTTGCAATACACTGTTATCTGTCTTTTCCAGTTGGTTTACTGCATTTACAGCAGCATGCGCACATTGGGCAGCAATTTTTCCAGTTCCCATTGACAGATCATTTCGGACTACAATTACCATTTTGTAGTTCCTAGTTGCAAGCTGTACTATGTGTCGCAAATGTTGTGGTCTTCTGAATACACATCCCAAACCAAAACCAGTGATTGTGCACACCGTGTAACAGAATATGTTTTCCAACTGCATGATTTACATCTAGGCAGGAAAAAACCCTGGTAAATAAAACAGGATAACATACTAGAAATCCACAGTATTTTTTATGTTTAACAGTATGTTTGTGACAATTGGAAATATGTATTAGTTGTTGGTAGATAAGGTTTACAATCTGAACGATATTTAAAATGCACAAAGTTGAAACATTATTTAGTAAACATAATTTCCTACAGCAGCTTCAGATGTCCTGTTACTTTATTGACCTCCTCTTCTGGGCCAGGTCCAACTCCCAAAACTGTTTTAGAACCAGGACTAATCTGAGTTCTTCCAGCATCCTCAATCACTGTTGCTGTTAGTCCAATTGACCTGGCATGATGAAACAGCTCCAAGAGCTGGGTTTCATTTTCGCACTTGACCACAACTTTAGGCTGTCCATTATATTCCCAGCANCCCGAGGGCGCCACACAGCGGCCAGTTTCCCAAAGGACCTATTTTGAAAATGTGCGTTGTGACGTCACAAGGGCATTTCAGGTGCCAGCGAGTCGGAAAGTGGGGCAGGCGAGGGGCACGGGCCCCCAGGAGGCACTTGCAAAATTTCAAGTCGATCGCGCGTCTACTTTTCTGTCAGCGGGCGGCTTGGTTGGCGCGCAACACCCTTGTGTCGAATCGTACGTGGCCGTGATACACCAAGTGTAGAATCGTACGTAAAATCGGTCATCTTTGCCGGGCTACGTCTCGGCCTGGGGACGAGGCAGAAACAAGCGGGGGCCGTCTCCGGAAAGCTCAGGGCCCCTCCTGTCGATCGACGCTCCCCCGGGTAGGATGACCCCCGAGGGCGCCACACAGCGGCCAGTTTCCCAAAGGACCTATTTTGAAAATGTGCGTTGTGACGTCACAAGGGCATTTCAGGTGCCAGCGAGTCGGAAAGTGGGGCAGGCGAGGGGCACGGGCCCCCAGGAGGCACTTGCAAAATTTCAAGTCGATCGCGCGTCTACTTTTCTGTCAGCGGGCGGCTTGGTTGGCGCGCAACACCCTTGTGTCGAATCGTACGTGGCCGTGATACACCAAGTGTAGAATCGTACGTAAAATCGGTCATCTTTGCCGGGCTACGTCTCGGCCTGGGGACGAGGTAGAAACAAGCGGGGGCCGTCTCCGGAAAGCTCAGGGCACCTCCTGTCGATCGACGCCCCCCCGGGTAGGATGACCCCCGAGGGCGCCACACAGCGGCCAGTTTTCCAAAGGACCTATTTTGAAAATGTGCGTTGTGACGTCACAAGGGCATTTCAGGTGCCAGCGAGTCGGAAAGTGGGGCAGGCGAGGGGCACGGGCCCCCAGGAGGCACTTGCGAAATTTCAAGTCGATCGTGCGTCTACTTTTCTGTCAGCGGGCGGCTTGGTTGGCGCGCAACCAAGCGGCATTGTTGTTTGCCGCATTTGCTTGGGTTCAATTTACTTCTCTTCTGAACAAATTGATGTAACTTTGCCCTTTTTCCTGTTTTCCCTAGGTTTGCCCGTTGGTCGTGTGTGCCCTCGAAATCTACAGGTCCCGCTTGTTGCACTTGTAGCGCTTCGTACTTCGCTTTGTGCGCTTTGTACTTAAACTTCGAATACTTCCAGGTCACGCATTCAGACAAGAACAATAGGACCAAAATATAATTACTGCAGGTAACAACCTGGTTACTCGTTTAGATGCGAGGAAACGCACAAATTCTACAGGTAACATGCGTTATTTACGAATTTCATCCTATATCTCTTTGCGTTACCTGCAGTACTTTCGTGTATCATCGTATCTAAACGTGTTACCTGGGGTGCTTTTTTGCCGCATCTAAATGCATCGAATGCAGAATATCCGACTAAAAACAGGTTATTTGTAGCATTTAGCTTTGAAGTCCCGAGTGCACCAAGCGGACCTGAAGTATTCGAGGGCTGTGCACAGTGAATAGCTGATACATACTTACCTCTATACTTTTTTTTGTTGAGTGTTTTACAGCTTACTCCCATACTATTTTAATTTTTTTGCTACGTTTACACTATTTGTGCTGTTTGTGTTAGATACTGACGATGCCAATATATATGCATCTATTACAAAACGATAAATGACACTTGTAGGATAGTACAGTGGTGCACTTCTATTTTCTGTTTGTAATTTTGCTGATTTTAGTTGTAAATTAACCTATCCTCAAAACTTTGGGTCTTATTCCGTTCCCTTTTTTCAACTAGCACTATTAAGTGAATGGACGTCATTGCAAATTTAAAATTTTTCTCTTAACGTAGAAGCTAGTTTCTCACTGAAAAATGTGTGTTTCTCTCGGAATATTTTTTAGTTTGCAATACACTGTTTTCTAAAAATGTTAGTCACAGCAGACAGCACGTTTTTTGTCCTATTGTTTCTTTCAAGGAAGTGACTCGTAAGTTTGCAATCTTACCCCTGTAGCATATAATTCCAGGGATGCGAAATTTTGCCCCCCTTTCATTATATTTAGGTTTGTCACCAACAAATTTTCTTATTTTCGAGACACACTCTTTCTGCGGGTGCCCCCATGTAAAAATACTCCAACGTAAACACGTAAATGTATTTTTTGTTCAGCTGTATATGATTCCGGCTTTTTTGCCCCAGGACCACTTTTCGTGGTCGTTTACTGTCGGACATCTTCTGTATATATAACATAAAATATACATGATAATTAACATATTATATTTATCCACCGCATCTGCCAATTTTTGCGTTGACTTTTATTTGTTTACGCGATTTTTCGCAATATAGGTTAAGGTGAAAATTAAGGTATTCTTATCAACGTAATGTTCGCGATAAAAAGGTAATTTTCTGTCCATAGATTCCAGCCATAAGAAATTGTGGAAAGAGTGCACAATTAGATGTTTTTTGTTCGTTTATTGGTGGCTGTGTCGCGCCCACAGACGTCAGATTATCGCAGATGGGTGTAAAGTACGCGGGAATTTTACTTTCCAACACCAGCTTCGTTTGTGTATTCCCTTACTGTCCAACACATGGCAAACTGTTTTAGATGTTTATTTTTGAAGTCTTAAGATTTTTTAA
Organism: Phallusia fumigata; assembly: GCA_008931825.1. NCBI lineage: Eukaryota > Metazoa > Chordata > Ascidiacea > Phlebobranchia > Ascidiidae > Phallusia > Phallusia fumigata. Next base: position 28,651 of record QXVZ01022313.1, on the reverse strand, counting down.
ATTTTTTGTGGGATTTTTTGGTCGTAAACCATACCGTAACACCATGTTTATATGATCAGAAATATCTACAAAGCGACTTTGATGAAAATATGGGCAATTTGGTATTGTACCTTACTCATATTCTGCACATATATTTGCGCCTTTTTCGCATCACTGCTTCGCAGGGCATCGCATTGATGAGGTCACAAATTTAACGTGATCGAAAGTAATGTCAGTGACGTCATAGGAGGATGAAATCTTGCATGACGTCATAGTATGTACGTCACTATGTCGTGACGTAATTTCAAGGTTCTGTGACGTCACTAACATAGTTACGTACAGTTGTACACTAGACCCGGTTTCCTCAATGTTTTTGGCTCCATTTCAATCGTTCGCATGGGTACCATAGACATCATGCTGCTCTGCATGACTACATGTGATTGATGTCAAAACATTAAGCGGGAATTTTGGTTTAGATTAGTAAAAGCACAGATCTCCAAAAGTTTGGTTAGTATTCCACAGTGGAAGCGTAGTGTACCCACACGACGAGAATACCATAGCGACAATCAGTCAAACAAAAATTCAGCAGAAAATGCCCATGTTTCTGTGTTTAGTCAACCTCGTTGGCTCTAATGTTTGTGATTTTATAGTAACACTCCAACAAAGCTCTTAAGATATTTGTGTAAACGCAACTGAGGTTATTTGGGGGGCAGCGGCAGTATAACTGCGAAATGGGTTGACACTGAAACCTGTATATTAAGGGGAATTTGCACCGAAATGCAGAAGTTGAAAATCTCATTCGAAATACACACATGTAAATTAAAGTTCCTTTTCGGGAATTCCCCCGTCGTCCAATTTAGGTCTTGATTTTTGGGGAAAAAACATATATTTTGAGAAAAGATACCGCCTGCTAAAGAAAAAACATTATAAATACAACGTGTGCTTTCGAACTTTTTGTAAAAAATACTTGTAGCCCATTTCAGATTTCGATATGTTTCGTTCTTTATTATTGTTTGGCAGTTTTGTTTGTTTTTGTTCCTGAGTGTTTTTTGTCATGGAATCCCTCCCAAAAGTGAGTTTTCTAAAACACATCAAAAATTGCTGTTTTAAAAATAGTAACGTGAATTTCGAGATTCTCGAGAATTAAATCGTAAATTTCTCGTATCTCTTAAAGACAAAAGTCGAGAAATCTAGAAACCCTAACATAAATATATGATAGAAGGGGATGAGTGTATTTAAATGTGTCGCGGGTCTCTGGAGGTACTGGTGCCTTTGAAAACTGCAAGTCCGCTTGGTGTGCTTGGTACTTATTAGAATGTATCTGTATATTTTAAAATTTCACCTTTTTACTAATCCCAATCCCCTGACCACCTCCACAAAAGTGCTGACCAGTAATGTTAACACGAAAAATTGCAAGTTTTGCCTCATTTTAATGCAATACCTTCTGTATTCGCTGTACCAAGCCTTCTTGTGCAACATGGTTGTGAACACACTGTTAAAAGGGGAATCACCCACCTTTCTCACCTAGCCCACCAGGCATTTTAAAGGAACCATAGGAAAAGTGTCCTAATAAACAAACTGGTCCCATAGTAGAATTCTGTTTAACAATTTTTATGATTGCTTTTCAGTTATTGCAAAGTTTTGATTAAGGTGTTCTTGCAGATGTTGTGTCCAAGTTTAGTATTAACTTTGGGTCCCCTTTCCTAAAAATTCAAGAACAGCAATGTAGATGGTAATTTTTAACAAAAAGACCATGCTTTTTCTGAGCAAAATGAATATCCCACCAGGGGGATATATATATACATACATAAATAGGCACAACTAGGAGGTAGGTTTTTTGGTATGTTAGGTCCCTTTCCATTTTCTTATGTGTGAAACACGCCTATTTACACTTGCTATAACTGCTCCTGTGCAACGCTGACACATATTCGCTCACTTTTAACTAAAAATCAACTTCAAATGACTTGGTAACTAAAATGCTTCTTGACTTTACATTATGGTATTAAAAATGGAGATTCTTTCATTTTTTTTTTGTCTTTCTAAACTGAGCTCTACACAAATAATGTTCTGCAATGTATCTACAACGATCTTTGTATGCACACATTGATAACACACAACAAACAATACACATGGACTTGCAACATGTCCTTTATGCTTAAGCAATAAGATCAGATATTTTAGCTGCTTTTTGAAAGTGTTAAGTAAATCGCTTGGATGGATTGAAAATTCCTAATTTCTGAAAGGGCAGAATTCCTATGTTGTGGTGAAAATACATTTCGATTTATGCGCCAGTGGGATTTAAAAAGCGGTTTCTACACGATGCTTAATAAGGTTTTCATCAGTGATTTTTAAAGCTGTAAACAATAATGAATGTTGTTGCAGTTGGTGTAGACAGATGGATAAAGATACACATGAAAATCTGCCTGGTTCAAAGTTTTTCTGTTCTGCAACAATAGTTTTCTTCGGGTGTTTTTTATCTTGCTAGTTCGTTGCTTACTCCCTTAAACTCCCACTAGTTGTGCCCATGTATATGTACATACAAATACCTAAAATAAAACTTTCAGGCAGAGAGAGGTTTGTAGCCCTTGCAAAAAGTAAAGTTGTACAATTTTGGTTTTAGATACAGTTTCAATTTTTTTAGGTATGTTTTAATGATTTTATAATCCAAAATCATGGAAGTATTCATGTAAATTTAAAAATACCCAAGGCGATGGAATTTTTNTTGTCAGTATTTGGATAAATCCCTGATCAAAGGTTTAAATGTTGGTAAATAACTAACAAATTAAAAAAAACAATCACTAAACATACATACCTAATTGAACAGTCTGATTTACAGGTTTGCTATGATTTCGTATGAAGTTCTTACAAAAGAGGTTGTGTATGTTGGTGCACGGCCACATCTTTTAAAGAATCATATTCTCAATGGTGGAAGGCCTAGTAAAGAAAAATTGACATCCTTAGTAGACAAAAGCAAAATAAGTTCTGAGACAAGTGTGTACAAAAAACTGATTGAGATGATCCAAGAATGTTGGATGGATGAACCAACTGCTCGTCCAAAAATGGCCTACGGTAATAATGTACTAAAAGCTCATACCTCAATAACCATATATTTAGATGAAAAAATAGGTGGTGAAACAAAATCAATATAAAAAGGTAATTATGAGTTTCATTCATGAAAGAGATACATTGTGTTTTTACATGATTTTTTTGTAAAATGAGTCAAGTTGATCAGTGATAAAATTGGATAGAATTTGGACAGTTTGGAGAGCATGTTATTGTGGTGCATTAATTGCTGTGCTTTACCCTCTAGTCCAAGCAGTTACCCAGCCAGACCCTTGCAATGGGTCAAATTTTTAAACAATGTCTTGTTTTCTTTGGTTTTTGTTATAATTATCATCTCTTTCATTAAATAAAAAAAATGTATGAGTAATAAACAAATACTGAACAGACGTTTTGTCCACTGGGTTTCATAATTAACAAGAACGTTTGTCGTTCTACCAGTGTAAGACCTCACAAAAAGTACTAGTTTATTTAGCTAAACACATTACCATTTCAATTTTTCGTAATGGATGGGTCTCATATTGTTTTCGCTCTGTATTTTTCTTTGTTTCTACCCTACAGATTGTCCATGCACTTTTGCGATGAAATGCTAGTTAGATTTAATGAAACCCAGAGATGGTTATAGAGTTGTGCGATATGTGTTATTTGCTCCTATAGCCATAGCTGTTATGTCGCCAACCCTTTAACTGGCCAAATATATTTTTTTTTCTTCCATGCACCTTGTTCATGTTTGATGGATTTTGATGAAATTTTCACAACTGGTAAATATGGTCGGGATGATGTGTCACTAGTTTAGTTCAAGCCCATGGCCCCAGTGGTTGGCCCGCTAGCCCCCCAAAATACTAACAATCTCTGAATTGAACCTAATTGGGACAGTTTGTCTTATATGTATTGTGGTCATAGGCGCCGAGTACGCAGTGTCGGGGTGGCGCGGCCACCTTGGGTTTTTCAGGCACGGTGGCCACCACCTTGCATTTTTTGATCTATTTGTAGCAACCTTGTACAAGTTTGCCAATATTTGCACAGAACAGGGACGTAGCAAGCTTATTCATGAGGTGTCAAAAGTAAACACATACAAAAAGTGGATGGCTTTGGCGTTTTACGTTGTTTATGTCGTCAAACACGCGATTGTTACCAGTGAATCGTTAGCCATTGTTACGTTACAATCCGGTTGTGCTGTAATAAGACATGATCAGAAGCAACTGTAATATTTGATGTAACGCTTGCTTTCAAATAGCGAAATGATTTCATAGTGTTTTTATGTGTGTGTGTGTTAAGCTACAACCAACCAATATGCAAGAACAGCAATGTAAGTATAGATTCTGAACTAAACGACCGAAAGACCTTGTGGCTACATTTGTTCGAACACAAGTTTTCATGCTTATGACGATTTACTATGGATTTGTAATTTTGGATAGTCTAGGAAGAGAACTATCGTTTTACAAATGTGTTCAGGGCCATGTAACTTACGCGTAGATACCGGTGCACCGTACTAAACTTTGTTTTGTTCCCATGTGTGTTTCAACCGCATGTTAGTGTGTGTTGATCGCCACAGCGTACCAGTTAGTATGGCTTGTACGTAATGAAATTTTTTACAAGCGAAGTAAATAACCAGCCGGGAAGTGTTATAGTAACTGTCACGTGTGTTGGGATAACGCGACTCTTGCTGTTATTCACGTGTGTGAGGTCACAATACTTGGCGTTGTGACGTACATCTGCCACCTTGCATTTTTGCAAAACTCGGCGCCTATGATTGTGGTGCGATATTTCATGTGTTTTACCCCACCAAAGTGGGTCAAATTGTTGAACAATGCCTAAATTGGGTAATATTCAGACAGTTTATATAACATGTCATTATGATGCAATAATTGAGGTGTTATACCCCACTAGCCCCCTAAAATGGGTTGAAATATTAAACATGTTCCTAATGGGTTGAAATTTGGACAGTTTGTAGAACATCCCATTGTGGTACATCAATTTCTTTGTTTTACCCTATAGCCCCATCAGTAGCCCCGTTATCCCCCTAGAATGGGTCAAATTATTAAACAATGTTTAAATTGACTGAAATTTACACAGTTTATAGAACATGCTATTGTGGTGTATTGATTTCCTTATGAGCAAATTATTAAACAATGTAAAAACAGGATTAAATTTGGACAGTTTGGAGAACATGCCATTATGGTACATTGTTGTGTTTAAGCCGCAAAAGTGACCTACTAAGCTTATAAGGTTTGTAGATTGTGTAAAACTTATTTAAAATATTTGCTACTATTTCGACATGTCTATGGATTGATGCATAATCCTCTACTTCGCATGTATGGGACCCATGCGTTTTTGACTGTGGAAACAATCATGCCGCAAAAAGCCTAACTAACTATGGGACCCAATGTAAATAATGTAATAAATGTATGTCCTTTATAAATTGAGTAATAGTGTATGTATGGAATAGCAATGTGGTGAAAGCCACCCTTCTAGTTTGTATCTTGGCAATCATAATCTACACCCTTGCATTTGTGGGGACCTGAGTTTCTGCCAGCAGAACAACTACACTATAAAAAGCTTTGTTAATTGGAGACCCAAATGTAAAATTATGTAGTGAATATATATCTATTTCAAAGTGATAAATGTTATGTATATGTAATGGTATCATGATGAAAGTCACCCTTAGTTTGGCTTGATATTCCTAATGAAATGTGACCTGCCGACTCAAAATACTAAAATAATGTTAACTTGCCATATACCAACCATCAAAAAGTTTTTGTCATTTAAATTAATTTTAAAATTAACATTTTAGGAGCTTGTCAATCGATGACTGGGTTAAACAGTTGTCAGTTTACAATTTTATATGAATGTTTAACCTTAAGGTATTTGGCAGACTTTAACCAACAGTTGTAAAGAAAATTTAAAGTCTTTAAACCAAATTCCCAGTTTTGAGGGCATGAAACAGGCCAACCCAATCCAAACTCTCAAAATGCAATTTATTGCTTGTAACAAACCAACTTGCAGAAAACAAAACTAGGTCATGTACTTAACGAAGCCCTTAGGGATGTTTGAAGTAGAATATCGAATCCTCCGCTCAGATTCAAATCCAAATTTGACGTTTATATGGGGTAATTGGAACTGACATAATTTTATCAGAAACAGAGTGTGCGCAATTGGTCAGTCTTTTGTGTGAATGCGATTGACATTTACAGATGCAACAGCGCCGATACAACACCGTCCATTTTGAAATGATTGAAAATATTATGTATCGTGTTGAGAATCCATAATAATGTGTTGGATATGTGTTCCTATTAAATTGAGTTTATGGAACTGTAATATGGTGAAAGCTCCCTTTTATTTCTCATTTTTTATGAAAATAACACCGGAGTAGTAAAGGAAAGAAAATGAGCGTTTTGGATAGGGTTGGCAAGCCTGTCGATTGACCAGAGAGTATCTAATTTTCAGGATTTGAATCCATGCATATTCAAATCCAAATTTGCTATTTATACTGGGTAATTGGAACCAATATTCTTTCATCCAAAACGGTTTGCGTAATTCATCTATACTTTTACACTATATAAAAGCCGTTCAACGCTGCTTGTTTGTTAGGCCTTTCACTTATATATGTTTTACAACCTTGGCACCTAACTAAAGCGACAGCTGCATGCCCTTATACATACTAAAAAACTGATTTTTAAACCGATCACAGCCTAAAAACATCACTACTATTCAGAAATTTCATGTGTGTGGGGACCATATGTTTATGCTAGTTAATTTTCCGTCTGTAATTATTACCACTTTAAGTTCATGAGCCTTCAACAAACTGAAACCGTTTAAAATACATTTTTTTCTTAAATTTTAGTAAAAAAGTACTTGGATGGATTCATGCAGGAACTTTTACCTACAGGACAACAGAAAATACTTGAAGGTAACCACGACAAAAAGACAAACTCTATGTTTTAAAGTATTTTTGTCTGCAGATGAGAACTGTAATTTAACTTCGAGTCGATTGCCTTTAGTTCATCAAATTGAAAACAGAAATTTTGCAACGGTAAGCATTTTTTAATTTTGCCTGAGGCGGGGTTGTTGAAACTGGTTTGCTGGTAAAGTTTTCTTTTAGTACAAAAAGTAACAGCCTTTTAGGGTAATGTATACTTAACCACTATTTATGTGTTATAATCAGCCAAATGCATCAATTATAGCAGATAGACGAGCTGTTGCCCAGCTGCATCCTATCACATAAACTTTGATTTCTTTTTCAAAACCAGAATGTAACATACTTTTTGTAATGTAGAATGGATCAAGAAAACGTTCAACATCTACAGTAACACAGCAAGTTGCAAGGTGATTTTAATCAAATTAAAATGCCAGGTGTGCTTACCATGGATTTAAAGTATTATTGTACAAAAAGTGGGTATTTTATTACACAGATCTNAATTGACCGCCTTCAACTTTAGTTACTGTTGCAAACGAACTCATGTTCCTGCGTGGTAAGGCCGCATTGAATAACAAACAAATTGTCCTGTGGTCCGTTGCACAACAACACCGTAATGCTCCGTTGAAATTCTGTTTCCATAACTTACAAAAATGAATGTTTAAATTCCAAAACTGCATGTAACAAGTGCGTGGAAGTTTTCAATGATTTTTTGTGAAGATTTAACGTTTATACCTGCACAGGTATCAGACATGGGGCAATTCGTATTCGTCATTCGTATTCGAATGCATTCGAATACAGGTTTTACTCCTAACGTGCTGTATTCGAATACTTTTTGCTTTCGTTTATAAACGCACGATTACAATTCGAATAGTTAGTGCTGATATTCAAAGGATATATTCACGAATACGATTACAAGCGTCAATTTATTCGATTACAATTCGAATAGTCAATGCTGATATTCAAAGCATCTATTCACGAATACGAATACTTGCGTGAACTCATTCGAATACTATTCGAATAGTTGACATTGAAATTGGAACGAAGTATTC
>QXVZ01022313.1:0-15477 GCA_008931825.1 Phallusia fumigata | reverse complement strand
AAACAGAGTGAAAACAATATGTGTCCCCTTTCAGGAAGGGGACCCATAATAATAACATAGTGAATACTTATCCTATAAATTGAGTGATAATGTATGTAAAATGGCAATATGATGAACTTCTCAAAAGGAGAAAAATGTACTGGGGCTGCAATAAAATTACTTACATTGCTCTAATTGTTTTACTTTTATTAACTTGCTTTGCACAAAACTATAATGACAGCCAGCTAGTTTTCTTTGAATATCCCTACTAATTGTGCTATTGTTACAATTCTACACTGAGGTCAATCTGAAGTTAAGTTTGTACAACAAATGGAACTGAAACCTTAGATTTTAAACCAATGCTTGTAACAAAGCTGTTAGTCAATGACCAGTTGTTTGTATACTTTTACTATTTTGGATCTGTCACTAATGCAGTGCAAAGTAAACACATCACATGTTAATATTGGTGTACCAAGATTTTCTTTATCATTAAGATGCTGGAGGAGACATTGGTTTAGAAATGAGAAATTGTTTGCTACAAAACTTGGATTGTGAGATTGTTGAAGAGCATAACATTTGTCCAAAACTTTATACCATTCCAAACTACTATGATGGAGTTGAAGTTGAAAATTTTGTGTCCCCAACATATCAACCATCAAGCTTGCCAAATGATGAAAATACAAATACCAACAAAGAGATTCAATTCAAGGATCTTCTCAATGAAGTGAATGAACATCGGTACATAGCTATTGTAGGTCCCCCTGGAGCTGGAAAAACGACATGCTCCATACGTCTTGCAAAGTTTGGAGATGAAGTTTGCTTTTATTTTCAATTTAGAAAGATGAATTACCAAGATAAGATTACATTGAAATATTTTCTCATTGATATTCAACTTGGTAAGTGGTCCAATGAGAAAAGGGAAAAAGCCTTTCAATGGGTCAAAGAAAATGAGCAAAAATGCGTGATCATTGTAGATGGGTACGATCAGGCAGTCCAAAAGCTTGAGACTCCACCAAAGCATCACCATGAAACTCCCATGTCTATATCACACCTGGTGGCAGGTTTATGTTGTGGTGATTTACTTCCATCTGCCAAAGTAATAATTACATCGCGCCCCTATGCCATCAACCCACTTTCACGTGATATCAGACCAAGGCTTGTTATTTTTATTCAAGACCTGCACCCTGATGATATGAAACAATTGTTTCACTCATTTTCTACTGCCAGTCCCCCTAAACAGGAGGAAGTTTGGAAGGAGCTGGAAGCACATTCTCCGCAGCTTCTCAACCTCTGTCACAATGTTTTGATGTTAAAATTTACAGTGAAAGCTGCTTTCGGGGATCGTCTAAAAAAGTTTCAATCAGTGCGCACAATGACAGACATGTTTATGAAGTTGCTGCAGCAGTTTCGTCGCTCACATCACTCTGGTGATCGTGTTGATGAGAAACTAATCAGACAAGTAAGCTTGCTGGCATACAAAAAAACCAAAGAGCGGTCAGTTGTGATAACAGAGCATGACATTCAAAAATGTGGTCTGGATCAGATTTGTGTTCAAGATCTTATTATTACTATTTTGGGAGATGCAAAGGAGAGTCTGTTCGAAGGAGATGAGCTGTTGTTTTTTGTTCATCAAACATGGCAGGAGGTTCTTGCTGCATACTACTGCTGCTTTTGTATGCCATTGCAAAAGTTCTGTGATGTTGTTGAGAAGGTAGTTACTGACCCAAACTGGGCAATGGTGAGGAGGTTTGTTTGTGGTCTTCTCCTGGGCTCAGGCAAGTTTGTCAGTACAAGTAAGCGCAATGTAATAATATGTGCAAAACTTTAAATTATNCTGGCATACAAAAAAACCAAAGAGCGGTCAGTTGTGATAACAGAGCATGACATTCAAAAATGTGGTCTGGATCAGATTTGTGTTCAAGATCTTATTATTACTATTTTGGGAGATGCAAAGGAGAGTCTGTTCGAAGGAGATGAGCTGTTGTTTTTTGTTCATCAAACATGGCAGGAGGTTCTTGCTGCATACTACTGCTGCTTTTGTATGCCATTGCAAAAGTTCTGTGATGTTGTTGAGAAGGTAGTTACTGACCCAAACTGGGCAATGGTGAGGAGGTTTGTTTGTGGTCTTCTCCTGGGCTCAGGCAAGTTTGTCAGTACAAGTAAGCGCAATGTAATAATATGTGCAAAACTTTAAATTATATCATAATGTTATTTTTAGAAATCCCTAACTTAGAAGTCAAAAGGAAGACACTGGCTAAAGAAATGATGACAAGCTATCATCATTGTGTTCAAGGTTTTGTAAACCATGTCACATTTTACCATTATGTTACTTTTAGTAACAATTGTTTAAAAAAACAGGAAATGATGTCACACAATTGCTAGAAATTTTCATTGACTTGTTGGAGTGCAAGAAAGAACATGTGGCAGTGTATTCAAAGTTGTTTCCTGAAGATGTTGATTTTCATGATCAACACATGGGTGCTAGTGCATTTTATGCACTTTCATCGATCCTGGGATCAACAGAAATTCCGATTCAATATTTGGGTTTAAGAAACACTTATCCAAGTGTTTCTTCATTGAAAAGATTGTGTGCGTCTATGACAAAAATGAAGCAAAGGGTATTGTTCCCAATTCTGTGTTCTTTTTTAGCACGCAACATAGCTGAGTGTCACCTTAGGCCACAGAAGGCGTAAGGGAAATCCAAAACAATTTTGTTTGCTTCCGTATTTAGCTAATACCTAGCTGCAAAAATTTGCCATTGACAACTTGATTAAGCTGTAAACTATCCAGCCATTCTGCTACATATCCAAGTTGAATTTAAACCCACAACCATTCAAGATGATGCATAATGATATTTTATGATATTAACTACACAGTTATCATTGGTTAGAATTAATGCTTTGGTCAAAGCCCAGAACTAAATCTCTCCTGGCCTTCAGTCCTGGTTATTGGCATAGAATTCAATTTTTTCATTGGAAAATCTATTGACAGATTATAGAACTGGATTTGTCCTTCAACAAACTGACTGATAAACACATTCCTGTATTAGTTGAGATAATCCCCCATGTTAGTGATAGGCTGCTACTGCGTGGAGCCTTCACAGATCCTTTGTATGGAGGGATGTGCCAACCAAACCCTCAACAGCAACTTGTTTTGTCCAACGCTAGAAATAAGTACAACAAGGTTAGTTTTACAAAAAAGTCAAGAGCAGCTTGATATTGGTTTTCTATGGTTGGCCATTGCAGTGTGTTATCACTTTTGTTTGCACCAATAATCCCAGTGGTTTTTACATCAGCTCACTAAATGAGCCAAATTCAGCAGTTGCTTCAATATTTACTTTGGGCATGACATACCTATGGTTAAGACAGTGTGGTAAAGGTTGTCTAACCCTGTGGTTCTCAAACTTTCAAAAATATTTGCATAATGCCCCCTGAAAATTTTGGAGTACAACAATTGAATTGTATTCGAATTATTTAATTGAATTGTATTCGAATTATTTAATGCTTGTATTCGTATTCATGAATTCTTTTAAAAGTTTGAGAGACAAACGATTCGAATGAATGGGCTCATTTATTCGTATTCACGAATTCTTTTAAAAAATTCAGGGACCAGCAATTCGAATAATATTCGATTAAATCGACTGGCTTATTCATATTCATGAATTGTTGTGTAGGTTTCAAAGTTCAACAATTCGAATAAATAGTTTGCTGTATTCGTATTCGCGAATGGTTGCAGGATTGTTTAGACTACCTATTCGAATAAATTGCAAGTAGTATTCGTAGTTGCCAAATTCCATAAAATTAAGACATATAGTAAACAAAAAAGGCATAACACGTTTGAAAAGCCTCCCATTTATACTCCTGTGGTTCAGAAATTTTACCAATTTAATTCGTACGTAACAAATTTAGGAATTTGCAAGTATATCTTAAACCCTCATGTAATTCGAATGCCATTGCCTGTGCATTCGTACTCACGAATTGTTACGCCAATAACAAGTTCTTACAATTCGAATAAATTCACGTGAGTATTCGTATTCGTGAATACTTTGTTTAGATTTTATTATCGCCTATTCGAATTGTATTCGAATAAATCCATGCGAATATTCATATTCGCGAATACTTCGTTCCAATTTCAATCTCAACTATTCGAATAGTATTTGAATGAGTTCACTTAAGTATTCATATTCGTGAATAGATGCATTGAATATCAGCATTGACTATTCGAATTGTAATCGAATAAATTGACGCATGTAATCGTATTCATGAATAGGTTCTTTGAATATTAGCATTGACTATTCGAATTGTAATCGTACGTTTTTAAACGAAAGCAAAAAGTATTCGAATACAGCAAGTTAGGCGCAAAACCTGTATTCGAATGCATTCGAATACGAATTGCCCCATGTCTGACCACAATATTGCCAAAGCCTTAGTGGTGACCTGCTAGCTCAGCAAAAGTGTAAACAATTTCGGAATGACATGCATTGTTACAGTTAGTAGGTAGGGTCATTGGCCCTATAAATTGGGATGCAGTCTGAATCAGTTATTATTTTGGGATTCTGTATATGGGTCATAGCGTTTTTTTTTCTTTGTTTTGGTTTGTAGTCACAGCAGTTACCCCAACCCCCAAATGGTGGTCAAGTTATTAAGCTACCTCCAAAATGGATCCAAATTTGTTAGGTTGTGGATTGAATTATTGCTGTAAATATTTGGAATGGCATGAAATTATAGTAGTTTAAGTACTTGAGTCATTGTGGTTGGTTGTTTAACTTATTTGGAACTATAGCCCCACCAGTTACCCATGCTACCCCCTTAAGTTTAAGGGGGCCATAGTGGTGTGGCATTTTGTTTTTTTGGTAATCTTTTGCTAAAACTTTTCTGCTGATGTTTTGTATACTTATTTACAGCAGCTAATAATTACTTTTGACATATAGATAGTAGTAAATATATATTCTCAAATGGGAATATTATATTCTATTGTATGTGTAATTACAAACAGGTGAAATCCACCCTTCTAGTTTTTTTGCTGTTTTTTTCACCAGAATCTGAAGATGGAAAAATACACTGGAGGAACATTTTAGTTTTACCGTGTGCTTTCATGCAAAGTTTACAATTAACTGAACACTGTAAGGTGTTAAAAGATTGTTTGTTTTTTTACTTTTTTTTGCCTTGTTGCAAAGATATGATTCTAAAAACACCTAAAATGCCTATCCCAATTCAATTTGTATCGATTGTCTGAAAACATTCATTGTATGATTTTTAATTTTTAGGCATCTACTTTGCAAATAGTGTATTTTTTATATGCTGCAATTTTACAAATCATTTTTCCCTTCTTTTTCGCAACATTTTATTTATGTTATCCCGACATCTCTTTCTCATTTTTTTGTGAGCCTACCACCATGTACTTTTCACTTTTTTGCTAATCGTATTGCCTTTTAGCTTTTTTGCGTTTGGTATGTGTTTTTGTTTCCTGTCATAGGAATAAACCTATTTTATCAAGTAAAACTTTGAATTTAACGATAGTAAGTATAGCAGTGTCAGTTACTGAGCAAAACAACATTTGTGACTACCTGTAATAACTTTAGCAGGCATTGTATGTGATTTGCCTTGTGTCTGCTGGCACTAAACTGTCTCTCTTAGTCCTTGTATCTAAACTTGCCATAACTGAACATCCGCTAAAAGTTCCGTTGTCGGTTTGTATTTTGATCTAAAAACTAGCGCTCAACCTACGTATTAGATTCTTCGGAAAAATCTATAACGAGTGAGACAAGCTTTTTGGTCTTGACCGTATAACTTCAAAGGTTTTGGGAAAAGTTGGTGCTCAAAGTGCGTTGTTTTAGGCACCAAAACATGTATGTATTATCATTAGTCACAACAATACGCTTAATTATTTTTATTTGATTTTTGTCATACAGGGTCAGGAACCGAATAATTGCGTATTCACTATGCAGCCAAAACTTATACGAATTGATAGTAAGACGTGATAAAGCAAAACGCAGGTCTGAGATAGCCTAACTTTTATTTAGATGTGTAAGGCGGAATGGGGTCATTTCCAGATCATCTCTTCGCTTTTGGTTAAAATACAAGCATGCACCAGATGCAAACAATATTTGAACCTGTTGGACGCTTCTATGTGTAATAATAATATTTGACGAAATAATATTTGCACTGGTAGAATAGGTGCACATAAGCACACAATACACGTCCGTAGGCTTACACGAAGATTGGTTGTTTAAAGACTGCTTCTAGGATCATTATTGGATATACCATTTTTATGACTTAAATTCAGATGTAATCTTTTGCTGAGGCTAACTGATAATTAGGGCCGGGTTAAGATTTGATAGGCAGTGGGCTATTTCACAAAATGGATCCATTATATTGTTTTTATTATGTTATCGTTTCCAATTTATCGTAATAGCCTTAACAGACCCAAATGGACAGAAATACTCTATCTTAGCCTATTTATAAACACTTATTTTAAACAGGCTTTCACTTATGGGCCTGGAGCAAAAGCATATGTGGCCAACACGTCGATCGCGTCTGATCTTGTATTGTCTTCACGAGATTTTTAACAGTATCATTTTTCGATCAATATTGGTGTAAAGAGAAAAATAATCCATCAGCTGCTTGGATACGTATGTGCTTGCTCTTGTGATGGCGCACGCTTTTTAAAAAGCTTCATTGTGACTTTGGTTCTTTACTATTTATCGCCTAACAGTGGATCGTGCATTATTAACAAACTTTTTGGTAGATCCCATGCAGGGAAAAGTTCTACGGTTGTACAATGGCCCAGGTAATTAGAATAACGCTAATCTCGTTTTGCAGCTTGTTGCGTAAACGTCTTAAAATAAAATTGGTTGACAGTTTACAATAAACACATTTCCAAAGGCTATTCACAGTTGGCAGTTTGACACCATAGAGCAATTGTTAAGTTCTCTATTGTTGGCAACACCAACGTAATTATGTTTTTGGTGGTGGGGACATTCCCTGTTGTGACAATAGTTTTGTCTGGTTAGTTTTGGTAGTTCCTCATTCCATCGTTGCTAAATCACGGAATAAAGAACTTATAATGGCAACCTTCAGTAAAATTGTTGGAGGTTAATCAGTAACAGCATGAAAATGAAGCCAGAAAAGACGTTATTTCCAGGAGAGTTTGGTAGGTTTTATCTATTTCTTTACTAAAATAAAAATTAGGTATATCTTTCCAAAATGCTAGATCATTTTTTTTCTACTTAAACCCTTTTTCCTGCCTGTTTGAAAATAAATGCAGGGAAATTGATTTTTAATGCTGTGAAATTTCGCTGAGCCATAACTGCCATTTCAAACAGACACTTTTTGGCAGCACATTTGATGCCGGTATTGCACCCTGTTAAATCACAACTGTTTACTGTATGCTCCATTGTAAATTTGCATGTAAGTTATGCAGGTCCCAGATCTACCGTATGTCCTGTAATTTTGTTAAATGTTGTTACGGATCAAATGCACATTTTGTCAGTTAATTTTTTTGAAGATACCATGAAAACAGTCTTTTATTGTGTAGTTTAAATAACAAATGTTTTGTATTGCAGTTACTCTTGTGGATATGTCAAATGCACAAGATCCAATAACAGATTGCCAGACAGCATTAAGCAAATGTTTTGAGTCTTTTCATCTTCTCAATAAAAAAATTTCTCTTTGTACTGTCTCAGGTTTATCAAAATACAAGAAGCAACTGTATTTTGAATTGCTCTTTAGATACCTTTCAAGTTTTGTTGACAAAGATAATGTTAGTGTATAAATGCCATTTAGAATTGGTAAAATATTCTCTATTCTGAAATTGTGTATTACATTGTACAGGCTTGGATGCTAGATGATGATGTGGAAATTCAGATAATTTCTGACAAAATTGATGCATGCATGTATGAGGGGAATTGTGGCCTTGCCATTTGGAGTGAACCTTTTAAACTCAAACATTATCGATATGGAGAGGTAGCTAACTTGTATTTATTTGTGTCAACTTTACTTGTGCAAGTTGTACACAAATACATACATTGATCTACATACAACATTGAGTTAAGTTTTCTTTATAGGAACCACACAGCCCCAAAACAAAAAAATACATGTTTGTATCTAGTTATTATTATGAGCTTGTTTATTTCCCCATTATTATTTAACCTCATATTCCTTGATTAAGCAATACTTAGAAGAAGCACTCCTTTCATACAGTAGGGTTGTTATACAGTACATTTGCTATTTGATATGTGGTAACTGTGGCCCACTAAAAGAGAAACAAAAAACTAAAGCAACATTAAATAACAAATTGCTCAGACCCTGTTTGACCAATATTGTATGGTTTTAGGTTTATGTTTATCTCCTAATAACAAATAATGAAGTGGAATACAATATACTGCAGTCATCGATCACCTTATTTGAGTTTTCTTCACTCATAAGTTCTGTTCATATATTACTGCACTTAGACGGGTCAGCAACATCAGTGCTTGAATATTTTAAGGTGAGTTTTTTTAAATTTTGTGTAAAAAAATATATGGTTGATGGGACAAAAAACATGCCTGCACATGAGTTAAAACAGTGTTTTGGCACAATTAGTAGGACATCTGTATGTGAATATGAAACATAAAAACACAAACAAAGCAATATTTTTGGTCCATCAGCAAAATTTCAAAAACATTTGTGTTGACTTTTTGTGACTGCAAGAAATGGTAAAAAAGTCATCATAACATTTTTTCATAGGCAACTATCAACAATTGCCTTTGTTTTGCAGGAAGTAAATTATTATGCCAAAATTGTTCCTACACAAACCAAAAGCACTCTGTTTGAGGTGAGATACTGCTCTTTTACATGATCTATGTTGTTGTATATAAGTTACTTTATTTATACAGTCACTTCTGTTGGTGCCATATGATTTAGCTGATAACCAGCTATATGGTTTGGAAGGTGGAAGGCATTACCTTGATTCTTCATCTCACAAAGATGTTTCAAAAATTTCAAAGTTTTATCATGACTGTTGCTGCTTTACACTTCCAAAGGGCGTTGACAAGTTTCTGACAAAACCAGGAAAGAAGCAAAGACTGTTTATTCGAGGTTTGCTTCTTTGAATAAACAAAATAAACATGGTTACTGTTTAAAAAACAATATGAAAAAAAATTATTACAAAAATTGCAGCAAATGGAAATATCATATTTTTACAGACTTTTCAGATGCTTTTCGAGATACATTTTCAGAATTGGCAGAATTTTTGTTTCAGAAAAATTTGTGCATAAAAACTAAACTAGGCCTTCCATGTACTGGTAGGGACATTGTCGACTGCATTAGTGAGTTAAATGTTCAGACCAATGAAGTGTCTGCACTTAACAGAGGTAAGAAATAAAGTTAAAAAAAACTAAACAATAAAACCTGTAGGCTTACTATATGTTTGACCCCTCCTTTTTTGTTCCTAAGAAGTCACAAACACAAAGTGGTTGTGGCACCCTCCTGACAAATCTAGCCCAATTAAATTTTTTTATTGAAAGAAAAGTTACAAAATTGTATTTTCATTGATTTTGTGAAAATATGCTGATACTGAATTTAGTGCAGACGTTAATATTGTTTATTGTCCCAACAGGTTATAGTGAGTCCACTACCATTGTACCATATCTTCCATATTTTGAAGCTGTCACTGTAAGTGTCAAAATATAACATAGTTTTTGAAGTAACATTCTGTTACCAGCAATTGAGGCGTATTGTTGTATTCATTTTAAAAAGATGTACATTTTAGGGAAGGTATGGGTTTATTAATGAACTGTCCTCCATTGTTGGACCCAGTGGAGCCACATTAAAAGTTGGAGGTTGTACTGTTGTGTTCCCAAAAAATGCTTTACTAAAGGAAACAAGAATCACCTTAACTTCATACTATGGAAAGCATGGGGAAAATGTATGATTAATGTTGGCAAAACTTATTTAACTTTGATGTACACATCTCATAAAAATGTTTTTAGAGGAATATCACTCCTTTGTTGAAATGTGAACCTCATGGATTAAATTTCCATAAGCCAGTGAAAGTAACCTTGCCAACATGTTGCCACACATCAGATAGAAGTGATCCAGTACAAGTATGGGTAAGAGCATTCTCTGAAGGTTTCAACACATAAGACCTTTCTTATCACAGCTGGTAAAAACAGCTTTTTTGCCAACAGAAATAAATTTAACTTCAAGCTGACTTTGTTGGTAAAACCTTCAAGTTGACTTTTTAGTAGATTATGTTTGTGATCTGGATAACTTAAAACTGTGAAGCATCTGCATGAATTTTTTAACTTAAACAGAGAATAAACGACTTTTTTTGGGATTAGGAGGTTAAATTAAGTCATCAAACAATACATATTAAATAATTAGGGTTTAAATTTTCAGATCGAAACGAGTGCTGATGGTTTTACTTGGGTGAAGTGGAAACCTCAGGCTCTTGAAAATGACAAAAACAAAAATGAATTTGTGTTTGAAAGTACACATTTTTCATTGTAAGAAATATGCATCTTTAGCCCGGTATGGTTTACTTTTAATTTTTGAACTTTCTTGTTTGCTTTAGTCTGCGATGCATTGTGGAAACAGTTAAATTATGGCTGGGAATATTAAAACACAAGAGAATCAGCTTTACAAAAAAGCACAGTAATGTTTGGCAATGCTGTATTGAAGATATGAAGGTTGGCCACAATGGTAATCACATGCACACAGAATCTATAAGCTTAAGGTTTGTTACGAAAGTGTTGAAATCTGGTAGTAGGTACTGACAACAGTGAATATAACCACTAGTGTTTGGTTTTTTAACTCTGTTTTGTAGTTTTGTGGTGTACATATATGTTAGATGCGGTAAAACAATGTTTAGAGCCATATAAATAATTGCTGTTTTAACTATTTTAGTTACAACCAGTCATCAGTCAGTGTTGAGATGTCAAGCAACAGTGTTGAGTTTGATCCTCCAACTCGCACAATCACAGAGGCCTTTTACGAGCCCTTAGCAAATGTATATTTCACTGTGAATGAGAAGAAAAACAACACTGGGATTTTAGGGGATGTGGAAGTACACGAGGTTGACTTCCAAGTTGTTTCGAATGATAAAAGTATCAAGAACAACAATTTTTTTGTGGATTTTGAAACATTACAAGGTAATGTCTTTAGACAACAAATAAGTCATCAATTACCACTAGCTTTTTTACAATTTGTAAATATATTTTTGTAATATGGCATAAAAAGAAATAAGGATAAAATTTATATTTAAGCCTTAAAAGTAACAGCTTCTATTGACTGAACATGATATAGTTAGACATAAACATTGTTCTGTGTTTATGTAAATGTTATTGGTCTAATCATATGGTTGGCTAGAGTAGTGCTTCTTAACCTTTTAGAATTTTGTTCACTCGTTCCACAAATTGGCAAATTTCACTCACCCATGTATGAAATATGTTAAGAGCAACATAGGATATCATCGGACATCAGCAATAAAATCATGAAAAAGAACTTTTTAGATATTCTATAAGGTTCAGTTTAGATCAGGGATGTAATTATTTGACAGGAGGCCACATGAGAAGTAGAAAATATTGTTTAGGGCTGGAGCCAGATGGTCCAATCATGCTAGTCAATTCTGCATAATACTGCTTGTATAATTTTAAGAAAACCAGTAGCTGGCATTGTTTTGACAAGCTGGTTAAAGTATATGTTACGGTCAAGCAATGAAAACGTGAGCTTGCCTTGCAAAAAATGCCAATTTTTGTCAATAAAATATGATTCTTTTGTAATTCCAACTTAGCATAAATGGACCGGTCAGGTTCAACCAAAGATTCAAAAGTTTGTGTGACAATTGCACCTGGTATTGGAACATAATTCAAAAATACTAATTAATATTAAATGTGTACAGAAATTGATGATTTTTACCAAGCCTGTTCACAAATTGCAAATGATAACTGGGAACGATTTGTTCGTATGAAGTTGCATGTTTCTGAAATTCACATTCGAGAAGCACAAGCTGACCATGGGGACAACATTAAAAAGCGCAGATGCAAAATGTTAAAGGCCTGGAGAAAAATGCCAGGTAACTGGCGTGGTCTATTTTACCAGGTCAAGGAAATTTAATTGTAAACATTACTGACAAAGGGTTGTATGTAGTAAATACATTTTGGTGAAGAATTTCAACAGTTTCTGTTTTTCAAATGAAAAACCAATGTAGAAACATTTGTATTCATTTTATACAAACTCTCTCGCAATGATTTTAATTAATCCAGTGCCTTGTGCTCCTAAAGCAAATTGTCATGACACAAAAGCACAAAAAACAATAACCCAGCCAGATATAGTTGCACAATGACAATAGGCTATGGAACACCATAAAGTGAGAGGCACAATAAAAGTGAGAGAAAGAGTAGGGTGTAACTCCCTCCACCTGCACTGCTTTGTGATTGACTTGTATGGAAATGAGTTGATCATTTAGCTGTGAGTATTTTTTGGCTCACTGCTTTTATGTGCTGTCCACAAAACCAGCATGAAATTTTTTTGATACATATATTGTTTTCATTTTATTTGTTTTTCTTGTTTTGTTTTTTTCTTTTTCTGCCCATGCAGTTTGTCAATTCACTTTAGCCATGAAATGTTTAGTGGGTTTGAATGAAAATTTTCACAGGTGGTAGATATGGTCAAGAAATGCCTTTCACCCATATCCCAAGCAGTTCCCCCACTATCCCCCTTTAATAGGTCTAATTGTTAAACAATATCTAAACAGTTTAATGTGGTACATTGATTGTCTTGTTTTACCTCATAACCCCAATTGTTACCTCCTTCCTAAAATAGGTAGAATTTCACAACAATGTCCAAATGGGGAAATTTTTTTCTGTGAAACCTGAAGAAAAAAGTTTAAGTTTTTTTTTTGCAGAACATAATACAAGCTTACCCGCTTTAAATGTTCTCATTGAGGAGTTTCGCGTGGAGCTTGGTAAGTGATTGATGCTTTATGTCAAAAAGACGTAAATTCACAAACTGATTATAAAGCTTCAGGTAAACGAGACTTTCAAAAACATAAGAAGCACAGCCTCATGAAAAGCTCACAAGATTTTAATGTTGGAATTCCAGGTGATGTCAAGAGGACTGAAGGTAAGTTGAACTGCCTGAGCACTTTTTAACAATGTAACCTGAAGTGACAAATACACGCAGATAACTGTTGCAACCAAATTTTTTGATCCTTTTATGTTAATTATGGCTATTTGCCAGAAGAGCCTGCATAAATTCATTAATTATGGCTGTTCAAAGCTTTAGTTTTGTTTGTAGATTTTGGTCAAAAAAGAGTCATCCAAATTACTTCAAACTTTTTACCACAGTTTATCATTCTACCCCAAAAAGTGTCAGATGAGTGTAGCATGAAAGATCGCATAAACTTTTTGGGAAATTTAGGCATGCGCAATGTGGCTGTTGGAGGCAATTTTACCTCGGGCGTTTGCCTTACAGTTGCATGATTTTTTACAGTTACATGAGTAAGGTATCTTTCCTTGCCTGTGGACCCAGCAGAATGATTTTTGCATTATGTACTTGTTTATTATGGGTCCCCTTCCTGAGTTTTCATTCTGTTTGTTTTTCTTATTTTTTCTTTTTCTTTCTTATTTTATTTTTTTTTCTGCCCTGCAGCTTGTCATGCACTTTTGGCATGAAATGTTTGATGGATTTGAATGAAACTTTATACAATTGCTATGTCTTAATGTAGAAAGTATGTGTCACAGCAACTTTAATAAATCATTTTTATTATTGGCATTGGAACTTGGCTGCTTATATACTTGTATGAATCCTAAATGCAACCCTCTCAAAATTTTATGAATCTTTAAATCCAAAAACAAAGTTTGCTAAAACCCAATATTTTTTTGTTGACAGATTTAGGTCCAGAGCAAACACCAGATGAGTCTGATCAGGAAAATGATAACCTTACGTATGAGATAGGCTCTGGATAAACACAATTAAATCTTTGTGTGTGGGATTACCCACTGTTCCTCAAAAAACACTAATAATGTGTTGCGTTTGTATGTTTTTGGAGTTAATGTTTTTTTTGTGATTGTATATTTTGTGCCTAAAACATTCAATTTTATGGTTTGTAGGGTTAACTTGTTTTTTTTTCAAGTGAGCTTTCATGCTAAAACTCAGGCATCTCCTGTCCGATAAATTTTATTATTGTTAAAATTCCAAAGGAAAATCAGTTTATCTCAAAAAATATTTCAGGTCATTTTGCAGTAATGCCTTCTCTGCAATCCATTCTTTGCACATAGCCTTAATTTAGCCAATCTTTTTAGCTGGTTCACTTAAAAAGTTTCTGTCAGGAGTGTCCAAAATTTTGTTGCACCACATACTCTTCCTTTTTGTCAGGAAATAAAGTTGCATAACAAGATTTTGCATGAAGTCGTAAGTCGATTCAACCCAAGCGCTTATTCCAAATTTTAACCGGTCATGTGCAACACAATTTAAAACTACAGCCGCGGGCCACGTAAAATGCCACTGTGGACCACATTTGGCCTGTGGATCGCACTTTGGACACCCCTTGTTTAGGTCATAAATTTCTTTTGAATTGACTGTTCAAATTGTGTCATGTACCATGGACACATGGTTTGCCAATTTTTGTTGTTGATAAAATCTTCAGAGCATTAAAGGGTTAGTAGCCCACTACTTGCACTTACATGACAAAATGTAATGTATCATGTGGATAAAATGAGTAAATACTTTCATAACAATATACTTTACTGTGATATAACCAAAAATAAGTTTTTTGTAGTTAGATTCAGTGCTAATCAGATGCATTTATATCTAATTTTCGCTGAACCATATGAAGGTGAACAACAGCGAGGGAGTTTAAAATATTCAGTTTAAAAATTGTTTGCTTCGTTGGCACAAAAATTAGCACATTAGATGCTTAGAGGGTCTTGATCTAATTTTATTGACCAGCAGTCTATGCCTGCGGAGAACGCCTACAATCTGCAGGTTTAGCCCTGCTGGGGAAACAAATATCATTCCACCCAAAACAAGGTCAGTAATACTTAGTCATTTTACTGTTTCGAGAACATTAACAAGTGCTTGGAGAAANCAGTAATACTTAGTCATTTTACTGTTTCGAGAACATTAACAAGTGCTTGGAGAAAAAATAATGAATAACCCTAATTTGGTTTAAAACCCGTTCTCAAACGAACTTTTGTAGGTGAAGAAATGAACAATGTTTACGCTTAGTTAAAGGAACAGATAAACAACATATTTGAGTTATCAGGAAGCTTAAAAGCACGTAGTTAGTGCAAAATGTTTCCAAGACACTTCCATACCTTTGTTTGGAACTAATCGAACATTTCAAACTTTCCTTTTAGCTTAAAAACACGCTATGATGCCAGTGATTTAGTCTAAAATGGATTTTATAGTTGTTATTCTCAAAAAAGTGGAATAACTGGACTACTGTTTTCAACCTTAAGTAATAAAAGAAAGCAAAATACTACTACGTAAGTTGTCCCGCTTGTCAACTAAAATA
>QXVZ01022312.1:0-16782 GCA_008931825.1 Phallusia fumigata | reverse complement strand
AAGTTGTGAATGCACTTTTTGCCAACTAGACATGTCTAAGAGTTATGAGCGCTCGAAACAGGTATTGCAAAGAGAGCTTGTTCAGTGATAGCCTAAGGGCATGTTCGTTTCTCAAAGTTAGTCAGTTCTTCAACAGCTGAAAGAAACTCAGTCATGGAAAGTTGTTTGTTAAAAGTAGTCCTACTAAGTGTAGAAAAGGATTATAATACAGTATCATTGTACAGTTTGGGCAAAATAAAAAGTTTGTAATGGTTCTCTACATTTATTATCATTACAGTTAACATCAAGGAAGTGTTGTAATCCAAGATATGTTGTTTTCCTTACCAATGCACCCCAACATTGTTCTTTATTGGGTTTACAAGCATTTTTAACTAGCATACTTTTTTAGCTGTCAAATAATTGTCAATTTTTATTTAATTGATACAAACCATGACATAATAGTCAAACTTTAAATTGTCACGATGGGGTCAGTTATTAGCTCATCAGAGGATGAAACAGTTGAAAGAGTAGGCGATAATTTTTCAACTACTAGTGGCAGCAGTAGCAGTAGCGGAAGTGATTTTCTGTTTGGAAGTGATGGAGAATCTTCTGATGATGAATTTTCTGTGACTAATAAGGCAGATGTTAACATTAACTAGTGAGTGATGTGTGATGATGTCTGGGGTTTAAAGCATTACATTAATCTAACTGGCAAGTGCACATGCATTATTTCATAAAAAAAGCCTTAATGTTACTATAAATTCCTTAAAAACTTGGCAGGGGATTAATGTACATTCAAATATTTTTATTTTGTTTCAGTGAAGGAATTTTATTTGGAATGGGAAATCCCCTTCTGGATATTTCCGCCCAGGTGGCTAAGGAATATCTTGAGAAGTAAGGCTTAAATTAAAATAAAAAAGAGAAATAGTCAAAACTACCATATGGTTGCAGCAGGCAATGATCTTCTTTTCCAAGTATGGACTCATAATGCCTCTGCAACAATGTCATTTTGCCAGTACAGGGCCAGACCTAAAAATATTGTGAATGTAATTTTCAGAGCATGCTGGTGTTTTTACCATGTGTTATAGTAGAGCATTGATTCATAATCTTTTTGTTAACACAAACGCTTTGGAGGTGTTACACTGTCACTGCATGCCACCCAGAAAAAGAAATTTCAATCAGAGAACTTTTAAATTTTTGAGGCAAATAATACAGATGCAATGATGAGCGCAGTTCAATTTTTAGCAAGAGCGGTGCTTATGTACCATCTAAAATGGTTTTGTACACAACTGGTTAAGCAACACTGTAGTAAAGACCACTAGTTTTTTGATTTTTCTTAAAGGCAAACATTGTTTACTCTACCTGTTCTGTCCAGTTAAAGTTACTGGGCCATTGTGGCTATCGTATCCCAAAATGCTGGTCTCAATATAACCTATGAGAAAAATAATGTAGCATATATCACAGGTTAAGTATTTTGTAACAAATCCTACATTTTTATTTTTGTGATTCAGGTATGATTTGAAGGAAAATGATGCAATTCTTGCTGAGGACAAACACAAACCCATGTATGATGAGATGGTCAAAACCTTTCCGGTTGAGTACTTGGCTGGAGGGGCCACTCAAAACTCAATTAAAGTTGCTCAGGTCGGTGATTCAGTTTTTACTCTTGCAGGTAACTTTGCCCAGGATTCAAAAAGTAAAATGAGCAAAGTCAACANGGGGCCACTCAAAACTCAATTAAAGTTGCTCAGGTCAGTGATTCAGTTTTTACCCTTGCAGGTAACTTTGCCCAGGATTCAAAAAGTAAAATGAGCAAAGTCAACAATTATATGCTAAAATTTTGGTTTCTGAGTTGAAAACAGTGGATTGTATGCATTGCATACAATTTGGGTTATCACTAATAGTAACATGAATACATCCAGCTCAACTATAAAACAGTGCAAATATATATGTACCATTGTTAGGTAAATATCTAAACTTATATGCATGTTACCAAAATATGCCTTTAGTAAAATTTAAGTGGCATTTCTAAGAGGTGGTGCAGGTTGTATGCAATAAAATGGTCATAAACTAACCAAGTACATAATATATTTTTGTATTGTTTCAGTGGATTATAAAACGACCGCAAGCCACAACCTTCGTCGGTGCGATCGGTGAAGATAAGTTTGGGGAGATCTTGAAGAAAAAAGCGGAAGGCGTCGGTGTAAGGACAGCTTACTACAAACAAAGCAAGGAGCCAACTGGATTGTGTGCGGCCCTACTATGTGGCCACAACAGGTTTAAATAATTGACTTCAAATTATGAAATCTTACATTTAAATTAATTTTGAGGTAAATTGTAAAAAAATATGTAGAACGTTTAAAATGTTTTGAAAATTTATTGTTAGACTGTTTTTAAATTCGCAAATATACTGACAAATTAACCATTCTTGGGTCTTAAATTCAGTTAAAACAAAATATGTTTAAAGTTTGTCACACAAGTGAGTTTTAAAAGGGAACAAAAAAAGGTTTTATGTATTCATTTTTATAGTGGGTTTAACATTTAATACATTTGCATGTGCAGATCGTTGTGTGCATATCTTGCTGCTGCCAACGAATTCCAGTACAGCCATCTCGAAAAACCTGAGAATTGGGCACTGGTCAAGCAAGCAAAGTATTATTACATTGCAGTAAGTTGGTAATTGTGCTATTTGCTTAAGTGTTGTCCTCCCTATGTCAGAAATATAGCAACGGAACAACCCTAATCAATTTATAACCTGAAAACTGTGTAAGAAAAGTTGCTATGAAATGTGCTGCACTGCTGGCCAAACCAGTAAAATGAAATTATTAATTAAACCACCAATGTTTCAGGGTTTCTTTTTAACCGTTTCCCCTGAAAGCATACAAGCAGTGGCGAAACATGCATCACAGAATGGGAAGACTTTTATGATGGGACTAGCAGGTCAGTAGCAAAGAAACAACTATTTTTTTAGCTAAGAAATTAGTTTCGACTGATGTATGTTGAGTTTTACCATGGGAACCAACACCTGCCGTTTCAACAATCTATAAGAAATGCTGAGACCCTTAAAATTATCACCATTCTCCAGTGTGCCAACATNGG
Source organism: Phallusia fumigata (assembly GCA_008931825.1). Taxonomy (NCBI): domain Eukaryota; kingdom Metazoa; phylum Chordata; class Ascidiacea; order Phlebobranchia; family Ascidiidae; genus Phallusia; species Phallusia fumigata. The sequence continues at coordinate 13,704 of QXVZ01022312.1, read as the reverse complement.
GTTTTTTACTCTACAGCCCCAGTACTTACCCCACTAGCCCCCTAATATGGGGCAAATACCTAAACGATCTCTGAATTAGATGAAATTTCGGCAGTTTGTATAACATGTCATTGTGGTGCAATAATTAATTTTTTTTACCCTATAGCCCAGCAGTTACCCCACTAGCCCCCTAAAATGTGTAATATTATTAAACAATGTCCAAACTTGATGTAACTTGGACAGTTTGTAGAACATGTCTTTGTGGTGCACTGATTGCTTTGTTTATGTCTATAGCCTTGACATGTTTTCTGAAAAACGCAATATGTAGAACTTTGCATGTGTGGGGACCCATGCGTTTCTGCCAGCAGAAACAATAATGTCATAGATAGCCAGGTAACTAAAAGACCCAATGTAATATAATGTGTGGAATATATCCTCTTTTAATATCGGGTAATAGTGTATGTAGAATGTCTATATATGCTAAGCCACCCTTCTAGTTTTGTATTGTTTCAGTGGATTATAAAACGACCGCAAGCCACAACCTTTGTCGGCGCGATCGGTGATGATAAGTTTGGTGAGATCTTGAAGAAAAAAGCAGAAGGCGTCGGTGTACGGACAGCTTACTACAAACAAAACAAGGAGCCAACTGGATTGTGTGCAGCCCTACTATGTGGCCACAACAGGTTTGAACTATTTCAAAATTGTCTTTAGACAAGAGCTTACATTTTTATTTATTTCAAAGCAAATAGTAAAAAAATACGTATTGTGTAGGTGAATGTTTTCAATGTTCTGAAAACTTAGTTTTGGAAAACTAACAAGAATTAATAGAGTTCATGTGTTATGAATTCAGTCGAAACATATCATGTTATATGGTAAAGTTTGCCACACAAGTAAGTTTAAAAGGGGAAACGTAAAATCTGTTTCATTCTTTCACTTTTGAATGGTGGGTTTGAATTTAATACATTTGTAACTGCAGATCGCTGTGTGCGTATCTTGCTGCTGCCAACGAATTCCAGTACAGCCATCTCGAAAAACCTGAGAATTGGGCACTGGTCAAGCAAGCAAAGTATTATTACATTGCAGTAAGTTGGTAATTGTGCTATTTGCTTAAGTGTTGTTCTCCCTATGTCAGAAATATAGCAACGTAACAACCCTAATCAATTTATAACCTGAAAACTGCGTAAGAAAAGTTGCTATGAAATGTGCTGCATTACTGGCCAAACCAGTAAAATGAAATTATTAATTAAACCACCAATGTTTCAGGGTTTCTTTTTAACTGTTTCCCCTGAAAGCATACAAGCAGTGGCGAAACATGCATCACAGAATGGGAAGACTTTTATGATGGGACTAGCAGGTCAGTAGCAAAGAAATAACTATTTTTTTAGCTAATTAATTAATTTCGACTGATGTATGTTGAGTTTTACCATGGGAACCAACACCTGCCGTTTCAACAATCCATAAGAAATGCTGAGACCCTTAAAATTATCACCATTCTCCAGTGTGCCAACATTTTATGTGTGCAGAGTTCATTTTCCCGCACAAAGTTTCAAGTCAATACAGTTCGCTAATTCGCCGCCACCCTTCTGAATATTTACAGAGGCGAGCGGCCGGCTCCATTGTTCAAACTAACCCTAGTTGACACGCCGCAGCCAAGATGCAGAGTTAACCTTTGTTACCCCATGCGCGGCTCATGTGATCACATTGTGGCGAAGTAGAGCAGTGCTCCGTAGCCGGTGTGCCATGAGACAATAATGCCGCAGTCTAGCGGTAACCTGACAAACGTTTACTGCGATCCAATAAAGAAGTTGATTGAGAACTTCGAACTGCTTTTTTCCAATATTGAACCGAACACACAGCGAGAGTGCTCATTAAAAGAGAACAAATATCTCATGTAAAGCGTAAATTAGAAAATGTTTTTGCATTCCGTGTATTGTTACTTATGAAGTGGAAACGCCCTTCAAATTGTGACAATTTTTAAGTTGGACATGAGTAAAACAGGTTGCGGAGCACTGTAGTTGAGTTTGACCAAGTACGGTTTTAAGCTTGTCGTCATTATGCACTGATGATGACAACAGCGATTGTTGAAGCGTTTGCAATACAATGTATTCACAAAATACAAGTTCTTTGGGAGTTGTGTTTTTATTTAGGCCATCTTTATTTGTAATGGGCAAAGATTTTTAAGGATAAACCATATGATTGCGTGACCTTGTGATTAACTTTTTCCAGCTCCCTTTATCAGTCAATTCTTCATGGAGCCACTTATGAAGGCAATGCCGTACGTCGACATCTTATGTGGAAACGAAACTGTGAGTCTCTGTTTTTCTTCCTTTGTTTCATAGCCTAAAGTAGGAAACTGCTGCTCTGGTTTGGGACTAATATATTGGTAGGACAACTAACGTCTGTTCTACTTTTTCCTCTAATCTTGATTAAAACCCCAATATGGTTTTACCAACATTACTCCTTTCCATAATAAGATGGTACAAGCCATTATTTGTGTGTGAAACGTTTTCCTCATTTTGACAAACGCTGTTGTCATTATCAGGAACGTCGAAACGTAGAAAATGTTTACGCACAGGTACTGGCTATAGTATTTTCGTGTTGAGACTATTTAAAACCTTATTACTCTTTTCATCTGACTTATTTTCAATGCGCAGGTACTGTTTAGTTAAGCATTATTGCGGAATATATGTGTGTAGTTTAACAAGCAAAACAAACGAATTAGGACAAAGAACGATACCTTATGTCCAAACCGTTCTCAAATCAAAAGTTTATACCGCGGCTGGGATGGACGGTTGCAGGCAGGGTTACCAACGCTCTGATACCAAAATAGGGACGAAAATATATTGGTTTTTACCACAACTACATGCGTCGCTGTGTGCGAAGCACTCAGCGTTGAGGCTTTATTTATAACGAACACCTTTTCGTCCTCATAGAAATTGTTTTTGCGCTTGCTCTTTTCCACTTAGTTTAAGATAAATGCCCACACTCCCCTGCAAAAATAGCCTTTCTGACAAATTTAGCAAGCTTACAGTGATTGATTTGTGTTGTGGATGAGCTTGTTTGTTTGATGATGTCACAAAGCATGGTGGCAAAACATCCATGCCAAGACGGAAAGAGTTGCCATTAAAATTGTTAAAACCGACACAAAATAAAGCTGTAAGTCAAAAATAAGGACATTTCATAGACGTTGGGTTTTAAATAATAACAAGTCTTAGAAATAAGGACGATATTGTAACCCTGCATAATGGTCTGTCCAAAACCCGAAACTTTCGGAAATGTAATGTAACCCGATTCCTTTCAACAGGAAGCTGCAGTTTTTTCGAAACAACAAAACTTTGGAACTGAAGATGTCACTGAGATCGCGAAGAAAATCGCCGATCTTCCAAAAGTGAACAGCAATAAATCAAGGATTGTTGTGATCACCCAAGGAGATCAGGCTACTATTGTTGCCAATGGTAAGTGTTGCTTCTTTATTAATATAGAGACCTAAAATTGAGAAAATCTCTCTTTATGTTACTGTACTGTGGGATGTAATATCTTTGACAACAAACACGCTCGTTAGAATTATATGGCTGATCCTGTAACACATATACGAATAGCTATAAACAACGCTTGCGAAATTTACAGGGGCATAAAAAAGGCGTAAAAAGCACATTAATACGTCATACGTAGGTGACGTCACAAGCAAACGAATATATTGTGACACAAGCAATAAAAACATCAACTTTTAGGATTTCTCTTTATTGCGCTAAAATAATTTATTGCACTTACTGCTGTGTGTCGTTCGTCTTTTTAAGCGAACATTTTTCCTTTCAGGACCGAACGACGTCACTCGCTATGAGATCATCCCGCTGGAAAAGAGCAAAATTGTCGACACTAACGGCGCTGGAGATGCTTTTGTTGGAGGTAAGTTTCTATGCGTGACTATAAGATTGCGTCAATGCACAGCAAAATCTTGCAGCTGAAATTTAGCCATCTACAAGTTCTGGTTATTTGGTCAATTAGTCAACTTCAATGTTTCAACTTGGAAAGTTATTATAAGTACTCCACTTAATTCCTGTTTGGGGTCCATTATTATCGTTTTGTCGTTCCTTTTTGCCTGTACGTGTGTAAAGTTTTCAATGCTAAAACATAATTATTAAATTGGTCGATTCCGAGTAATGAACCCGAAAAAATTAAAGTTTTTGAAATCAACCCTGAAAAACTTTGAAGGTTTTAACAAAAAATGTGCTTTTTTACAAATACTAACGATGCCTACATTTTTCAGCAAAGTATATATTTTTCATTTTCATTTAAGTATAAAAGACCATAATACCAAAACCTTTTTATCTGTAACCAAACTTTGCTTTAACCAGTACTTTTTTTCCTGTTGCAGGATTTCTTTCCCAGCTGGTGCAAGGCAAACCAATAGAGAAATGTGTGGCTTGCGGTCACTACGCAGCTAATGTTATAATTCAGAGGTCAGGATGTACCTTCCCTGAACAATGTGACTTTGAATAAGTCAAAGTGCCATAGCCCTCACACTTGTGCATATTAGCCTGGACGTATAAAACGGGTTCGGAACTAGCTTCCTAGACCACTTCAAGACTTTACGCAAATTCAAAATAAACTGATATGTTACATAAAGGCCTGGCCTGTGACTTTTTTTCTTCAAATGTTGCAACTGCGTTAGCTGGTTTTAAAGCTCGTTTCGAACCCATTTTAACGTCCACGTGGTGTGATTTAATGTTGCATAGAAAAGAAAGACGAAACAACGTTAAGACAAAGTAGGCAAGTATTTTTGTGACCCATATTCACCCTAATGTTATAAGTGTTAGTCAATGAAGTTGGAATTCAATCATCGAAAGTTGTAGTGTTTTTAACGTCGACTTTAAATGTAGTGTTAAATTTACATGTTTATTGGTTCGCCGGCAAACAAAAAAAGCGCACATTTGTTTGGCTTTGCGAAGAACTTTTTCAAAAGAGCTACAAGCTGTCGCAAATGGTACATTATTTGAAAAAAAATACGAAACTAAAGACTGATGTAGCATACAGAACATACAGCGGGTATGTATAAGCAGCGGAGAACTACAACTCAGCAGTCCTTTATAGGCAAGCCGCCACCGCCTTTTGTAAATTTGGCCTTGCTGCAAAACACAGAGTCTCTGTTTTACAGCTTTGTATTCAGTGTTTAAATATCCCCTTGTCATATACGCTACCGCCAGTTGTTTTGTAAACAGTCCTGTTGTTTTGCGCAACCGTTTAAAATGTTAGAAAAAGCAAGTTAAGAAACCAACCACGAAAATAAAATATCCCTATGCAAAATCATTTGGTGATGCGTTTACATTCTGTATGTGGAAGATGAGCTGTTTTGAAGAACAAGACGATGCAAAATTAGCAATTTGGTAGATCGAAGGTTTCCAACCGTTTTTTGGTTTGCGGCACCCATTGTTAAATACATGGTCGTTCCGAAAAAACGATTGCACAATTTTTTAAGTTTCTTCGCAACAAATTTATCTATTTTTTAGGCCTGCGAATACAACTTGCTTAGTAAATAAATACTATCTACAACGACACAAAAGATAGTTCCAGCTAATGAGAAAAAGGAACAACAATATATTTCTTGTCGAAAACCGACGAATTTTGAACTAATTCTCCGTCATTCCTGTAGAGCAGGGGTGCACAACCATTTTGCTATTGCCGGCCGCATTACAGACATTATTTTACTCACGGCTGCCACATAGACCGAGTTACAGAAAATGTGAGGTGGCAGATGTACATCGTCGAACACACGTTTACATCGAAGTATCGCAGTATTCCAACACACACGACAGAACTTTCAGTAAGAACATGTTGGCTGGGTATGTCTTTCGCTCACATCAAAAAACAACACTGTTCCATCAGGTACACGCATGAGAATCCAACTAAAGGCCTGACAGTGGCGCGCGAAAAGTTAAAAAAAACTTGAAGCAGTCTCCTAAAACGTCACTTTATTAAAATGTAATCCAAGGTCACGAATGCAGACAAAGACAAATGCAGTCATTATAGGGTTTAGTTCCATTCTTTATAAATCCTTGATAATATTGCTTTATTTTAGTTTAATAGATGTCGATTAAGCACAGTTTGGTGCAACGTTTCGAAACTTTACAAAGACCCAAAATATTACATTTGCTTTGTAATTTATTACTGCATAATATCATTGTGATCGAACAATCATCTTGGGTTTATTGGCAAACAATTGCCAGTTTAACGGTACATACAGCGGGTATGTGTAAGCAGCTGAGAACAACAATTCGGCAGTCCTTTGTAGGATTTTGAACTAATTCACCGTCATACCTGTAGAGCAGGGGTGCACAACTATTTTGCTATTGCCGGCCGCATTACAGACATTACTTTACTCACGGCCGCCACATAGACCGAGTTACAGAAAATGTAAGGTGGCAGATGTACATCGTCGAACACACGTTTACATCGAAGTATCGCAGTATTCCAACACACACGAGAGAACTTTCAGTAAGAACATGTTGGTTGGGTATTTCCTTCGCTCACATCAAAAAACAACACTGTTCCATCAGGTGCACGCATGAGAATCCAACTAAAGGCCTGACAGTGGCGCGCGAAAAGTTAAAAAAAACTTGAAGCAGTCTCCTAAAACGTCACTTTATTAAAATGTAATCCAAGGTCACGAATGCAGACAAAGACAAATGCAGTCATTATAGGGTTTAGTTCCATTCTTTATAAATCCTTGATAATATTGCTTTATTTTAGTTTAATAGATGTCGATTAAGCACAGTTTGGTGCAGCGTTTCGAAACTTTACAAAGACCCAAAATATTACATTTGCTTTGTAATTCATTACTGCATAATATCATTGTGATGATATTATAACGTCACAACATGCAAAACCCAAATCTATTTGTGTGTAGGTTGTTTTGCCTCCTTGTCAATTAAACCTGTTTTTGAAGCAAACTAATTTCTAAAATAAAATGTCAAATTTTTATTGATTACCTCCCTCTACCCAGCTTAAGAGTTTTTAGTGATGCACGGCAGCCATTACATCAGTGTTTCTCAAACTTTTTTAGCCCAAGGACCACTTTACCTTCGAATTTTTTTCTGAGGACCACCAAACCCAATTCCATTCTAACATGTTCTCAAAACAGGCGACTTTATAAATCAGCCTAGTTTAAGTNCATTAAAATGTAATCCAAGGTCACGAATGCAGACAAAGACAAATGCAGTCATTATAGGGTTTAGTTCCATTCTTTATAAATCCTTGATAATATTGCTTTATTTTAGTTTAATAGATGTCGATTAAGCACAGTTTGGTGCAGCGTTTCGAAACTTTACAAAGACCCAAAATATTACATTTGCTTTGTAATTCATTACTGCATAATATCATTGTGATGATATTATAACGTCACAACATGCAAAACCCAAATCTATTTGTGTGTAGGTTGTTTTGCCTCCTTGTCAATTAAACCTGTTTTTGAAGCAAACTAATTTCTAAAATAAAATGTCAAATTTTTATTGATTACCTCCCTCTACCCAGCTTAAGAGTTTTTAGTGATGCACGGCAGCCATTACATCAGTGTTTCTCAAACTTTTTTAGCCCAAGGACCACTTTACCTTCGAATTTTTTTCTGAGGACCACCAAACGGGGGTCCATTCTAACATGTTCTCAAAACAGGCGACTTTATAAATCAGCCTAGTTTAAGTCATCTTTTCGCGCACCACTAGTGGTCCGCGGACCACACTTTGAGAATCACTACATTACATATACTTTAATATACATTTGCACGGCCGCATTTAGTAGTACCTGCCGCAGGTTGTGCGCCCCTGCCGTAGAGCTTAAGACTAATAGAACATAAATTTCAGTACTCGGTACCTGAGAGGTGTGACAAATCGACAACCTATTACAAGTAAACGATATTCACTGAACCTTGCTTGCTTAAGTCCGAAATAATAGAGAATACTAACTGCTTTCTGTCTATACATGTTTTGCCTGGAAAGCACCACACATGAGATTTTGTACGATATATCTGTTGTTTTGAAAAAAAAATAGTCTGTATCGATTAAGTGCGATAAAACACACATTGACATTGTTTGATAGTAAAACAAAGGGAACTTGACGACAGCTAGGATGGACGGGTATAAACGTTTTTAAACAGAATGATCAGGTATAACATACAATACAGCAGCATGCGTTTGTAAACTGCACTAGTTTGACTTTTTAGTTTGAAATAGAAAGCCTTTTTCAGAAATTCTTTAGTTTACAAACATAACCAGAGAGCCAGAGAGCTTGTACACAGTTGTAGTTCTCTGGCAAAATATTTTATCGAGCTCCTTTACAAACCTGTAAGTTTATTCTGTTCTATTAAAAAGCACAAATGGCAGCTTTTTTATTTCGTAAACAAAAAAGGGCTTTTGCATTTTCCCCTATCTGGATTTTTTTACTAAACATGCCTTTGCTCAACTTCCTTGTGACAATTACCAACATTGTACTAAAACAGACAAACATAGTGTGAACTTTTTTCAAGGAAAGAGAGAAACGATTTGAGCAGCATACAAATTACCAACTATGAAATTATTTAACTAGATTTTTAACACTAAAAACTGAAGAAACATGGCCTAAACAGATTTAAGCACGCAGTTGGAGTATTTTGGTATCATCATTTGTTTCTCCAATCAACAATTTGAGCAACCTGTGACGTGGTTGTTTGTACATGGTCACAACTCTACAAAAGGAAGATAAGAATAAAACATTTAACGACACCACATGGTTTTACCTTAATCAAACCAAGTGTATTAAACCAGTGGTTCCCAACCTTTTCTCCTTTTAATTTCTTTGGCTCATTTTAATTCTTTGTGATATTAAACAGTTTGGGATGACTGGTCTACCAAAAAATATACCAAACATATCATGTACAAAGTAATGTTTGTTTCATTTTTATCCTCGGGAGGCTGAGCAACACCTGAATACCTTATGCTCATTATCCGTTGTTGAGCTATCTGCTGCATTGCAGTTCCATTGGATAATTTTTTATTTAATTTTTTTCAATTTTTGAAAGTTGTTGACTGCATTTTGGGTCAACCCATCGGTTTCTCTGGGTTGGAGCAATGTCGCTTAAGTTTCTTGCTCAGGGAAACACAAGCGACCGAGATGGGATTAGAACCCACAACCTTGTGTGAACTCGCGCTAACCATTCGGCCATCTTCGCAACCATAATGAGTACAAAGTGGAAATTCCTCCCCTTTACTAATAAAATTTCTTTCCTGAGAAGGAATTCCTCCCGGGTTGAGAACCACTAAATTTAACCCAGGAAAGGCAGCGAAAACTTGTAATAAACAGTTTGGAACAACTGGTCAACCTAAGAAATACTACTCTTATCATGAATAGCTTTAGTAGAAACTGGAAATAACTTCCCATAACAAAAAAATCCTCCCCAAACGGGAACCACTAAATTAGACCAAAAAAGCAGTAAAACTAGTAATGAAATTGTGAGCAAAAAAGTTAGCTAACTACCCATTCAAACACTTTGTATTTTACCTCAAAAAGTGCCGGGTTTGTGTTGTGGGGATGAAATCCTGGCTTAGTACATTTACCAATGACATTCATTCCATGGTGAGGCGTCAACATAAAATACCCAATCTGTAAAAACGGGACATTTGAATGTTTTGTTAATGCATCAAATGCATTAGCATTTAACAACTGGGCAACTAATTCTGTTTACAAACACTAGATACAGTCTTGAAGAGTAGCTAAATTAAAAACATAACTGCAATAAAATATATTCGCTATATACAAGTTTTCTGGGAGTTGTGTTTTCAATTAATCCTGTTTACCTCGTTAAATTTTCCTGAACAAACAATGGCAACTGACTCTGACATGAGACACTGGTATGGGTAATGTGTGTGAAGGTCGACACTGGACAGAAAGGCCGTTTGGGAAGGATGTGTCTGTGTACAAAATGCAAGATAATTTAAATGTCATAAATCAGGGCTTTGCAACCCTATTTAAAAAATAAATTGTACCGGAAAAATATAACTTTTAGTCTCAAAGCATTATATGTACATGGAAAACTAACAGAAATCACGCAATTGAGAAAAAAAAACAAAAAAACTGGTAACTGATATGCTTTATTTTCTTGTTAAGGCTTGTTCTTTTATTCCGTGAACTAGAAATTACATCTTGTGATGCACAATGGGCCGATAAAAATACTTTGTTAAAATATTTTTCCAATCACCATTTTATGCATGTCGCATTTCAAGCAACGCTAGGTGCTGAAGGAAACAAATTGGGATTTTTTGATTTGAACTTACATGAATCCAGCCCAGGCAAATTCCGTCATATTGATCTTGGAAATCCCACATATCTTCCTCTCGAGTTGTGTCGCAACTATCTGGCGCCCCCTTCTGGTGTGGTAGAAGAACATGGGTGATCACAAACACCTCGTTCGCCTATGAAATGATGGAAATTGTTTAGAACATTTAATTTTGTATGTTTGAAAACACTGATTGATAGTCATTGTGCAAACACCTGGCAAAGTTTGTTGTTACGATCTCACCTTAAACTTTTGCTCTTCTCAAAGCAAAACAAATCTTAGTGGCATTGCTTTACCCAATTATAACTTTATTGAGCACCTATATGACCTGATGTATATGATGTATATGACCTATATGACAAATTAGGGCAAACTAAAAACATAGAATGGTTATCACAAATATGTATCTGAAACACAACTGTTAATTTTTAAAATTTGCCTTTCTGGGAAAATGTCCCCCTAGATATTCTTCAGACAGCTCTACACAGAACTTTGTTTTTGTAATAAATTTATAGTGGAGACAGTTTGTCTGGGTACAGAGTTACTACAGGAGGAATGCTGATAAAATGGAGAAAATCGCCAACCTAATACAACAGTTACTATCAACACAAGTTTTTTTGGTTAGGACACTATTACTGCACTTACCAGTTTCCCAAACAGTACACCACATGTCTCTACGTTCCTCGCTGTGTTGGCTTTTGCATATTTCATGAAGTCGAGCGGCAGATTGCTCGGGCACAGGATAGTTCGTAAACCGTACCTGTTTTTCGTCTGCGTCAGCGAACTATAAAAATATGTTGGTTATAAAACAAAAAGGAAAGATGCATTCTGACATTGGGAAAGTTAACTTTATAAATTAAGCACACATACAGCTGGGTCAGTAAACTTTTAAAAATACACAAAACCTAAATTAGAGTGGATTTTCTTGTATTGCTATTCCATATACACTGGTGTCTAATTTAAAAACAGGTATATATTCAATACTTTATTTTTCATTGAGTCCTAAAGCTAAGCTTTTTATGACATGATTGTCCCTGTAGGCAGAAACTCATTGGTCCCCACACATGGTGGGTTGCATATAATTGTAGCATACCATGAATATATGTAGTCGTAATTAATTTATTGTAACCTCTGAATTTGTGATCATAACCAACTATGGTCCAATCTACAAACTTGCAAGTCAACTGCCATGGGCATATAGGGTTAAACCCTCAAATCGATCAGAAAAGGGGACCATAATTAGCATTAAAAATAGTAATATGAATTAATCTCAAGGTATGTTAAAAATCTGTTCTGGTGCAGGTTTGTCGGCTGTCTACACCACCTTTATCACTGAGAAACATAATACACCATACCAACAAACTAAATTCTCTGTATTTTAGGAGTTTAGGGAAAACACTTACGCTGCAAATGCAATAGAAGATACATCATTTTGCATTTCATTTCCATTGGGTCTTGTTGCAATCTCATCTGGCAGTGGCATTTGACCACCAAGGGTGACAGGTTTGAGGTTTCGATCAAATGCAGGAAGTGGCGCTGGAAAAAAAATTGGCCTAAAAATGTTCCAGCCTTATAGTGCATAATAGGGATAGATCTAAATTGGCAAAGCACATTTTAACAGTCAGAATAACTATTTTTCATATTATTAGATTAGTGGTTGCAACCTATTTGCGGCCGATACTACTTGGATAAAACACTGTCGACGCATGCCACCAAGTTCCAGAAAAAGTATTTTTGATCAGACACAGGTTTTCTGAATGGAATAATATAAACGCAACAAAGAACACCATTTAATTTGATGGGTGTGACAGGCCCATGTAATACCTAGAAAGCCTTCACATACCAATGGTAGTCAGATCAATAGATTACGACTTAAAGCTATAAAAAAGGAGTAAAGAAAAAGTGGTTTGTAAAATTAAAAAAAAATAATCCAAGTAATCGGTGCAGTTTAGCTGAGGAAAAGACCTACGCAAACCTTTTCTAGATTTAACTGTCAACAAAACAACAAAAATTGCTACACCACTGCACAGTTTACCGAAACCTGGACAGCTTAGTCTTAAGTTTGGTTACCCGGGGTGGGGGTGGGGGCTGGGGTCACAGTTTTTATTTGTTGACTTTCTGGCAAGACTGGAGGTGGGGCAAAATCAACAGGTACCAACGGTTCATTATCGTTTATCGTCGTCTTTGCAAACCTAAAACCACAACAACAGTTTTGTTCAAAAACTACTTTGGTGTTTAAACAATTTGGTAGTTTACGTTAAGTTTTTGCAACCAAACATGCATACAGGATGGATGTAAAACTTACTGGGCTTCAATGGCAAGTCTTTCCTCTTCCAACTCTTTCCTCCTTTGCTGTTTAACAAAGGCATCCATCTGTTGTTCCTCCAACATCCGTAATTCCTCTTCTTTTTCTCGTTTCAATCTCTCTTCCTCCTTCTGCCGTCTTTTTTCCTCTTCTTGTGCCAACAACAGTTGTTTTTCCTAACAAAATACAGTGATTTTATTGGTTGTTATCAATAATTATAACTATTGTTGCAGAGTCATAAGGTAAAAGGTACGAACCCCACTCCTAGTATTACTAGGATGCTGACTCTGACTCCAACTCTTGGTATTCTTAGGAGTCGGAGTCATTGAGGTCATCATTCCAGTTTATTTGTAGGCTGGATTTTATGATTAAATAGCGAAAACCTCAGTAAAAAATGGCCTAGAAGCGTTGGCAAAACCTTTCAAAAGTTTTTCTTTAAAAAAGTTTTTTCCAAACCTCCAACTTCAAATCCGACTATGAAACCCCAATTATAACCAAAGTTAAATCCCTAAAAAAGCCTTGCATGTGCATTTCAAGCAACACATTGAAGCATTTTCCAAGTAATATTAAAGCCTGTGTTGGTATGAAGGAAGGTGTGAGCCCTAAAATTTGCTCAAAAAATATGCAAACAATTAAATGGACGTAGCAACAAGTCACTGCCAGGACACAAAAATGTTATCTGATTTGGTCTGTGAGTTTACCGAAATTGTGTTACATAAAGAAAAACATTATGCTAATTTTATTACATCTGGATCTGGTGCTATGAAAGGTGATACCAAATATAAATAGGGCAAACAATCAATAGGTGCTTACCTTCTCTCGCAAATATTTCTGATGTTCCTGCTCATATTTTTGTTTGAGTTGCTTTTTTAAATGTTCTGCAACCTCGAAAGCAACTTTTAAACTTCTTTTGTTTGCAGCTCTCTCGGAAGGAGTCACTTTGCTGTATTCTGGGTGTGTTTTTAATTTTTCCAATGATAAACTGAAAAACAAAACAAAAGAAGGTGTTTGTCTTTATAACAAGTTTTCAGAAAATAATATATGTGCATAGATAGAGTGTTATATATATAAGCAAATGACAGAATGATATATTTGGTGTACTTACATAATAAATTTGGCA
>QXVZ01022305.1:4705-24062 GCA_008931825.1 Phallusia fumigata | reverse complement strand
ATGTTTCTTACATAAAAAATCATCTTCAGTGGGCACCTCAATTTCCTTGTAAGTTTTTCTGGTGATATCTCGTTTCGGATATCTTGGTTCATCATTTTCTGTTGCAGTAGTTTCATTTTTTGTCTGTGAAGTATATGTCATAATTTATTGACCTGATTTGCTATTTCTTGCATTTGAATGATTATGAAAATACTTGCTCACTTTTTTGTTTTTATCAGTTGTTGTCTTTTTCTTGTGTTCTTTGGGTGGGAGTGCTACAACAAAAACATTGCTTGCATCTGGTGAGTGATTTGACATTGTGGCTTTTACTTACTGATGTATTTCTTTACATTTTTTAAAGCTTCCGATTCCGGTGCATCAACATGCTTTTCATTGTCAATCATACAATTCTAAAACAATTAAAAAAATGCAAGCAAAAAAGTCGAAGAACTTTTCGTTTTTTTTTTTTCGTTTTACACTTAACCCTCACCTTGGCTATAAACTTTTTTCTTTTCAGCAAATCAGAAACACCTGAAATTTTAAATACATTAAGCAGATTGGATAAAATAGTTTAAATTTGGCAAAAAAGCAGTTACTTAAAAATCCAGGCATTTTCTTAGTTGGTTGGACTGGCCTATAAGGTTTCCATTCTTCATCACTTTCAGAATCAGACGAAATCTTTGCCTTAAACCCCCCACGAGGTGGCAGGCCCACTTTTGCCCTCAAAGTGTTTTCTGGTGGCAACGGCATCCCTGAAAACAAAATTTAGTTGATAATATGAAATTGACTGAAAAATTAATCAACTCACCTAAATACATCATTACAGTCAAATTGTTGCCAATATTTCGAATTCTTTTCTTTTCAAATTTGCAAATTTTTTCATATTCTTCTGGCTTGAAAAGCTTTTCCAAAGAAATTCTCATCTTAACTTTCTTTAAAATCTCTTTGGTCGGCACTCTCTCAAAACCGTTCCACTCATCAAAAAGTTTCATTACTCTTTCCACATCCTCCTTCCAATTCGCCATTTTATCCTCCATTTTCGTTGTTTTCTCAAAACATTCGTCCCGGAAAAATACGTGGTCGTCGGAGTTTGTCAAGGCGCAAGTAAATTTGGAGGCAAAGTTTGAAACCATAAACTTCCGCGCAAATTTCCCTCCAAACTACAACAGCTGATTTTTTTCCCGCTCTTTTCGATAAATTCGCCCCTAAGAAATAAAAAAAATGTAAAAAAATAAAAATTATTTTCAGTAAAACCTCTTTACTTGCTTCGTTGTTTTAGGTGAATATTTTTTTAAAGTTGCGATTCTATTTGCGTTTTTATGTTTGCTACAAATTGTGGTGGTTTTTCACTCTCCAATGATCGTACGTGTTTGGGAAAATCCCCCGGTTTACCAATGTTTACGATCCAGCAAAACGTCGTCCTCCAGTTGGCCCTTTTTCGGCCAAATTCGAAGGCAGTTGATGTGTCCGTATTCCACAAGTGTCCGTATACAAACAAATCGCATCTTATAGTGTTGCGTATGCTCAGCTTTTCAAATTCCTATACCGTTAGTTGAAACTTGTATCTAAAGTGATCTGTGATATCTTGCATTTAAAAACAAGTACATTTTTATTGTTAAACAAGCTGTTTGCTGTTAAAAGTAGAATTTGGCCGATTTTTGTGAGCTGTTTGGCCGATTTTCAAAATTTAAACCTGGCTACCCTGTTGAGCTTGTATTTTTGTTTTTTTAATATGCCTGGGTTTGAATAATTTAAGTTTTCACATTGTTATGTGATGTTATTCTATTGTTTGCTTAATGAAAGTAAACCGAAAAAATTAAGGTTAAAAATGAAAAAAATTGTTAAATCAAACAAGCACGGCTGAGGGAGTGCACACCTTTCTACAATGGCAAAAACAGAATTTCAAATCAGGTTTTTAAACAACTGTAACAGCCGCTACTCTCACCGAAGGTATTTGAGAATCTATTTTTTATTGGTACCAGAATTCTGTTGTCCAACGTACAATTAGTCAAAAATATCTGTGCTTTTTTTTACAATGTACGAATCAAGATTGAACATTGATTTTCAGCTTTTGTTTGTGCTTGTACCAGTTTTAAAGCTTTTGAGTACCATATTGACTTTGCACTTCTAATTTATAGAATTTGGTAATCCTCAAATACCATAAAGAAATATCAATGATAACAAAATTGTTCACATGTTTGTAATTTTGACAGTGTTGTTAGATGTTGCTGTACTTTCTGCAGTTCTACAGTTTTTATTTAACACTGTCAAAATATGAAATTCTTAGAGTAGGTAAGGTTTTTAGGTCAGATATCACTGAGTGCATAGAAAAAACATATGTTTATAATTATCAAACTTTAATAAATGTTGTTCTTATAGGTTAAGTTGCAACAAAACCCAACCATAGTGGAATATTTGTTTGATGTGATTATAAATGTCACCAAAGATGTGGCTGTGCAACCAAAAGGTACTATTGGATCTGATGTAAGTTTTATGAAAGCTAATGTCCAATCTGTTCTCACAGAAAGTATGTTTCACTTTATGATGCCATTGTATCGAATTAGCAGGTAATTCTGGGATAAACACAATAGAAATTAAGGTGATTTTGATCATCATTTTATCAGTATTTGGGTTTGGCCCGAAAACTTACTAAGATCCAATATTTTTTGATATCATTAGAACAAATACGAACTGTTGTCAAAAATATACTGGCCCTAATAGTTCTTAAAAGCGACATGCTTTATTCACCAAACGTTTCGGCAATAACTCTTGCCATCATCAGTGATACAATAAGGCTCTTGCACCAAAGTCCAGTGTATTTTTGACAAGAATTATGAACAGATCCATGTTTAGTGTTCCAAAATAAAAAACCTTTGGCTTGTTTCATTCTTTTTGATTAGTGTTTTTGAACATCCAAACCATTTGTACAAAAAACGATTGAATTGTTGTGACCATTTTTCAGGGATTTCTAAGTTATATCTAGAGTAGACATTTCTTATTAAGCCTCGCCTGGGTCAGTTAGTTTGCTCTAATAAATTTAGAACAGTTATAAAGATGGAAAGTTTGTATGTATACATAGCAATAGCAAGTTCTTTTAAATATGGTCAATTTCTACAACTGAACTTTTACAAAAATGATACAAACCAACGTAGCAAGTTTGTGCAAACCTGCCTAATTTTCACCACCTAAATTTCATAAAAATAACACAAACAAGGATAAAATCTAGAGAATAACTTTGGTATCTAGGTTTTGAGTTGAGTTTATTTCACTTGGTAAAAGAAATAGTAGTGACACAATTGCACTAAATCAATCACCAAGCTGGAAATAGCTCCGCAACGTAAAAACATTATGGAGTGCACTCTGTTTGTTTTTTTTTGTTTTTTTCTACACTGAGCTTGTCCATGCCGTTTTGCTATGAAATGAATGGTAGATTTCGATGAAACTTTTTCAGTGTGTAGGTATAATCATGTGGTTGTGCCATCTGTTTTGTTTGACCCCATAGCCCCAGTGGTTACCCCGCTAGCCCCCAAAATGTAAAACGTTTTTGACATGCATGCGCACCACAAACGTTAGTTTAGTATGGACTATATACACAATTTGGTAGTAACACATATCTGCCTTACTATGCCAGACAATGACAGTTGTCTGATTTTGCGGAAACCGGTAGCATGAGGCAATATTTTGGCCATTTTGTGGTCACAATGTATCTAGCGAAAGGGAAATCCCTATGTTGAACAGTTTTCAAACCCGAAATGGTGAAAGATTCCCTGCACATTGTCTATGCACTTTTGGGGTGAAATGTTTGGTGGAATTGGATGAAACTTTCACCGCTGGAAGATATGGTCAAGGTGGTGTGCATTAGTTTCAGTTAACCCCACAGACCCAGAGATTACCCCACTAGCCCCCTAAAATGGGTCAAATTATTAAACGGTGTCCAAATTTGATGAAATTTACACAGTTTGTAGAACATGCCTTTGTGGTGCATCGATTTTATTTTTTGACACCATAGCCCAAGTGGTTACCCCGCTAACCCCCTAAAATGGGTTTAATTATTGAACAATGTCTGAATTGGATGAAATTTACACAGTTTGTAGAACATGCCATTGTGGTGCATCGAACTGATAATTTGACACCGTAGCCCCAGTGGTTACCCCGCTAGCCCCCTAAAATGGGTCAAATTATTAAACAATGTCCAACTTGGATGAAATTTACACAGTTTAAAGAACATGCCATTGTAGTGCACTGATTGTTTTGTTTATACCTATAGCCTGGACATGCATTTAGAAAAACACACAATGTAGAACTTTGCATGTGTGGGGACCCATACGATTCTGCCTGCGGAAACAATCATGTCATAAACAGTGCAGGTAACTATAAGACCCAATATAATATAATATGGGGAATATATCATCTTTTAATATCGCCCCCCCGTGTATATAGAATGTCTATATATGGTAAGCTACCCTTCTAGTTGATTGTTGGTTTTGCGTGATGACATAAAATGGTTTCAAAAAAGAAGAGTTGGCATGTGTTATTACACTAGTATTAAAAAAGTTGGTAAAACTGTCTGGCAAGGTATTTCGGTTATGCTTGAACATTTTTTACAGATATAGAAGAATTTATGAGGGCATCGAAAGCACAAGCACTAAATGCAAACAAAAAACAAATGAGGAAATAGTTAAAGAAAAGATGACTGAGCGACAAAAGAAACGATTTCTCAAAAAGCCGTCAGTAAGCACTGGATGGAAGACAACCATGAGTTCCAACAACAGTTTGCAGTTGCTTCCTATGCCAGAGGTTCGTTTTTTGGTATGTTTAGTGCTAACATATTTTGGGTATTCATGGGTGTAATGTAGCAGGTTTTAAGAAGATTAACCAAATGTGCACCAACTGGTTTGTTTCGTCTTATTTTTCTGTTGCCTTAAAACTTTTTGCTGTGTAGGGTCAACTCTCACATAAGCCCTTGTGGTTCTAGCTAATACTTTGCTACCATGAACCAATGTAAATAAATGAATCAAAAAATAATGCCATCTTTATTTGTATATTTCAGAAGGGCATAAAAACGAATCTTCCCAAGGTTAGTCTGCTATGTTTCCCTTTTACTAAAATAAAATCTTGTTTTGTATCTGCCTTGTTTACTTCATTACTTTCTTGCCAAACATGTACACATTTTAAAATCACCATTGTGTGTTGCTGTAAGGTGCTTTACTTTGCTTATTTTTGCCCAGGTTGTACGAGTCTGTGTATTTGGTTGCAATTAGTTAATTTGATAAATTAAGCAACATAAATTAAAATTTGGTGTTAGCATACAAAGCTCAATCTATTTTGTTTGGTAATCACTACTACTGGGCAAGGCTGAAACCAAAGTTTTAAACAAAAATTGCAACTAACCCAGGAAAATGCGAAAATGGGATTAATACACTATTAGAAAACTATTTATTTGTGTTAGATAAGGAAAATACAAGTTCTAAACAACTTGGTGACATTAAGTTGGATTTTGTCCCAGTTCTAATCGCGAATTCCACATCCACACATAAAGAAATCCACCAAGGTGAGATAGAATGTCAAGTTTACGAATAAGTCAGCATTGTTTTTGATAATTCATGTGAATCGCCAAAAGTTCTGTTTCAATAGATTCCACTAAATTAACAAAAGAAAACGCGATTTCTGATTCAGATGACGAAACCCCAGACACAACAAAACTTACTGATATTGCCTCTGAACCAAAGAAGCCTTCTGAAAATGCAGACAAATACCCAGGTAATAAATAAAACATGTATGTTTTTCTTCACGGTTGCTCCTATATTCTGTTGACACTAGCCTTGTAAGCTTTAAATGAATCAATGCAAGCTTTAAATGTAATTGATGTTACTATAGGCATAAGTGGACAGACAAAAATTGAGTCATTCCTAAAGAGTTAAAATTACCCAGCAGTCTGCGTAGGCCTTGTGTTGAACACCATGCCACATCCCCTTTTTATACATAAAACAGAGAACTTTGATGGTTTTATTTTTCATTGCAACAGCAACCAAAGTTATGCTTTTTCTTGCTGGTCGATACAGATTTGAAACTTGAATGTATATTTATGTTAACACATTCAGTGCTACAAAACGAAAAAGGTCCAGGCTTTTATTTCCCAGAAAGAAGATGATGAAATGGGGATACATGCAGTGGTGACCAAATCCGGTAAGTGTTACGAAATTCCGTTGCTTTACCACCTCTATTCTGTTGAAACATGCTCCAAAAATAGCCGAGTGCATTTGGTTCTGTCACTTTGCCCTACAGATGTGGATTCGGACCGTTTGAAAGCCAGAGTTTTCCTGGACCATGGATGTGCAATATGAGTCGACTTTACTCGTTCTTAATTTTAGCTTTTCTGCTTTCCGCTGTATTTTCTACACTGCTTGTTGGTGCACCAACATTTTACTGCGAACAAAAATCATAACTAGAAACTAAAATAATGCCCTGAAATATTTTAGCAGTTCCCTTAAAAATATTTGTATATTTTTTACCCGTGCGTTCCAACTTATTGTGATATTTGCAACAAAAATTTTATCAACTTTAAGATTCCCTATTCCACGTGTGGTTCGGCAAAGCAGTAAGGTTTCGGCCAAGTTGCATAAGTGCTAAACGCGCCAGCGACAGACGTAAACGCTTTTAAGCTTGGTTCGATCAAATCCCGGAGGTTTGAAGATTCAATAGTTCAGCTGATTTGTGTATAATTGATGGGTTATAACACCAAAAAATATACAGTGCCAATACATACCCAGTCCCACAGTGCGGTATCATTTTTAGGCGATGGCATCTGCTGCATTACGCCATATCAGTGAGCCAGGTGGCAATATTCACAGTCGTTCTGGTAGTGCATATATACATTGAAAGGCAGAAACATGTGAATCAAGAGGCAGTTGCAAAGGTACTTGGTTTAATGCTTAATATGCCTAAAATACATGTGAGGGTTTGGTGTGAAAAGCGAACAATTCAATCTCTTGTAATTTAAACATTGACAATATTACACATTTTATTTAATGTTATGCCCTCTGCACCCCAAAAAACATTAAACACACGAAGTTCAAACAAAAGTAAAATCCCTCAATGTATATGCGTAACATCAGAACACAGATGCGGAAAATAAGGACTAATAGATGAAAGCTAACATTATAAGCGACACCACATGGATATTATGTTCGGGCAGTTGATTTTCACTTGGTGTCGGCACAATCTGCAAAAACATAAATTTTAATGAGAAGTTTTCGAAATTTTGGTTCTGCGGGTTGATCTTAGTTTGAAAGCCATTGCACCGCGTCAAGGTGTCAACCCACGCAATGGGTTTCATCTAAGACAGTAGAGAAACCCTCGTTCGGTGCAGAACCACAACCAGAACGAGAAAAACAGACTGGCGCACGAAAAGCGCTATCTGAAATGACAAGAAAGTAAACACAGTTAAGATATTATGTCTATGACAACTATAAAATAAGATAAGCGTTACACATGCAAGCAAACACAGTTTAATATATATCTATAACTGCTATAATTAAGGTTATGGACGATGGCGGTCCACTGGATAATCAACTAAACCTCAAGAGCAAATTAAGTGAAATGTTAAACCAAAGTTATTGGGGTATTTGGATGTAAATGAACCTCTTGTGTTTTCTTGATTTAGGAAGGTGGCAATTAAGTTTACAACTCACGATAAATGAAGCTATTATGACGTATTGGGCTAGAGGTTATGGAAAATTTGGTCCACCAGAGGAAACCATGTGTGATTACTATTACAGTTAATAAATATGAAGTTTATATTGCTTATTGGTTTGAAATAAAATTTAACCCCGGAACCTTGTTTAAAACCGCAAGAATAACATGAAGGGCCGTGCACTGCCCCGCATATTATGTAGTGCGGCAAAATAAAAATACAAGGAATATAAAGAATAAAAGGGTAGGGAAATAAAAAGAAAATACAAACAAGAGCAAAACAAGGTTCCGGTAATTCCCATGAATTAATTAAATACAATTACATCATTACCCACAATTTTTGCCTGTTGGATAGAATCGACCAAAATTATAATAAGCATAATTTTCTGGGCCGTTTAAAGTTAAAATGGCTGTAGGATGGGCAACTAACATATTAAAACAGTTTCAAATGGTGGATCAAATTCCCAGTAGTTTCTATATATAATGACTATTCCTGTTTACCGATATAGAGAAAAAAATCCGATTCAAAGATTGACCGAATTATAATAAACATAATACTAAGTCGGGCAAATATAATAGCAATTAAAGTTATCTGGTTCAGAGGGAGAAAAAATTCGGTAGCCTAATGGTGAGTTGTAGTGGAGGTCTCTTATTAAGGTCAGGAAAAGAAAATCCGGTTCAAAGATGAGGCCATCAACTGTGGTTTAGCTACGGTGAAGCCAATCAGTTTGGATCGGGCGTAACTTCCAAACGACTGCAGTTGGGCACATAATATTCGTATTTAATTGGTACAGGTTCATAAAAAGAAATCCGGTTTTTAAGATGAGGCCAGCAACTGTGGTTTAGAAAACGACTGCAGTTGGGCATTTTGAGTATTGCCAGTTGGATAGAGTTGACCAAATTATAAGAAACACAATACTAAGTCGGGCAAGTGTAATAGCAATTAAAAGTTATCTGGTATAGAGGGAGAAAAAAAAATTCAATAGCCTAATGGTGAGTTGTAGTGGAGGTCCCTTATTAAGGTCAGGAAAAGAAAATCCGGTTCAAAGATGAGGCCATCAACTGTGGTTTAGCTACGGTAAAGCCAATCACTTTGGATCGGGCGTAACTTCCAAACGACTGCAGTTGGGCACATAATATCGTATTTAATTGGTACAGGTTTATAAAAAGAAATCCGTTTTTTAAGATGAGGCCAGCAACTGTGGTTTAGAAAACGACTGCAGTTGGGCATTTCGAGTATTGCCAGTTGGATAGAATTGACCAAATTATAAGAAGCATAAAGTCGGGCAAATGTAATAGCAATTAAAATTTATCTGGTTTAAGTCAAGTGATTTAATGGTGGTGGGTTTGTACTTGAGATTTCGTAAATTAATCTAGTGGTACCGCCATCGTGGCTGCCCCCGGATAAATTGCCCTATTAGCCTAAAAATATAAAACAAACACAACTAATTTAAACAAAATTAATTTAGTCAGTCGTGTATTTTTGCCAAGAAACCATCTAGGCAACACCCGGCTTCGGGGATGCATAAAGTTTGACATGGCAGACGCACCCAGGGTTGTACAAAGACGACCCCGGGTGAATCACACGACAGACTTGTAACTTATCAGTTCTGATGCCGAGTCGAGTAGCTTGATGGAGGTTGAATCCAACTTCAACTTGTGTTGTGGTCGCTTCTGATGCTCCAGAGGCTTCAACACACAATTGACGCAGTTAAAATGCGTCGGACAAATTTCGCTTTACAGGTAAACAAGGGATATTGTGAAAATACCTGGAATCCAACCGTTGTATTGAATCGTATCATCGGCGTTCCTCCATTCTGTCGTCTCAGCTGCATACCAAGCATTTTTAATTGTTATAATATTAGATTACGGCTGTTTTGTGGGTTTTTGATAACTTTCCACACTTACCACTGGGGCTGTCAGTCCTTTTCATGTCCGTAAGGGGTTGCAATGACGTCATTACATGTGACAAAACCAGTTTCGGTTTAAACGCAATCTATCTATCCGGATTAGCCCGGATCAAGGTTTAGAAATTAATTTGGCGGGGTTTATGCGCGTAAAATTCAGCCAGAACCTTGTTTACAAAATCCGCAAAAATGATATAAAGGGCCGTGCACTGCCCTCCATATCATATAATGCGGCGAAAAAAATAAGTTGAGAGTCAGAAGAATAAAAGGGTAGTGAAAAAAAGTAAATAAAAAAGAAAAAACAAACAAGGTTCTGGAAATTTCCCTAATTTTAAAAATCGATAAGAAAGGTTTATCAAACCGATATTGTCAACATTGTTGTGACGTCATGCAGTCCCAACGTCATTAATCGAGCGGTGATTACGACGAACGGACTTTGTAGCTGAAAAATGTGTAATACTGAATTACAAAACAAATTATCATAAAGTTTATAAATTCAGCGGGTGAACACATTTGATCGCAACAGTCCTTTTAAACTAGTAACCATTATACAAATAAGCGCAGAACAACACAAAACAGAAGGAGTAACCCCTTACCTAAAGAATGTAGCTGTTCTGCTTTTTCAAAGCCCCAAGAACACTTGGTTGCCAACAAGCACTTCTGATTGCTTAAACAACAAGCAAACCATTTATTGTTAATATAGGTCAACTGATGAAAAGCAGTTTGTATAAACTCGGCTACTTGCTTTGAAAACGAACCTACGATAGTATAAAAAAAACTCAATATAACAGTTTTGCAACAAACTCACCAGAGTTTTCGCCGAGCTCGCAACTTCACTCCGCTGTCAGCAACACGTGGTTTTGATGGCCCTGACGTCAGCTCTTCGCGTTTTATATTAACCTTGGTGCCCCTGCGAGTCAGCTTCGAACTCCTCAATCCACGCGCAAATTGCCTGTGGAGTTTTTTAGGATCAGGTAGTCACGTGTTTTGATAAACGATCACCTCCTCAGGGAAATATGCCAGTCACTTTGTTTACATGCAGATAAAAAACGAATCGTAACGAAGTCTACTGTCCAGTCGTTTATGTTCATAGGAGCTCTGTATTGAACGGATTTTAATACACTATTTAGCTGCAATAACTCCACAAAAATGACCTTTTTTACATATTTTTGCCATTTATTAAAGGTTTGTGAAACGTTTCAACCAGTTGCTCGTCCTCGTCTCTGTGTTTAAAATAAATTAGGGTTTTGACTTGAAACGTTTTGCTCTGATCCCCGCAGGAAGTTTCTTGCAGTGGTCGTCATCCTTTTTCAGCGCAGTGTGCCAGTTTACAAATTATGTTGAAATCCTAATAGCTTCTCGTGCGATAGTTAATGACGTCACTGCTTTATGTTTCTGCTTTTAGCAGGATCTGTGAAAAGTTTCGTTACAATCTGTGAAAGCTGGTTCGTGTACACTTGAATATGCGAAAAAAACACAAGTCGCTCAACCTGGTTTAAACATGTATCTGAATATAAACTCGCAAATAACTTGGCGTATTGTTAAAAATCACCTCGCGTGCCAAACCCTGGCTTGATGACAAAAAGCAAAATCGTACAGCATCCTACTGACTACAATATCGAACTATAAAGCATCTGATTAAACGCACACCAACTAATCCAACGTTTATATGCACCTACGTATTTTTATCTGTCGCGCATTTCTCTTCAGCTTCAGAGTTAGTTTTTGATCTTATAAGTTAGCGTCTTTTGCGTATTATCGGCTCTGGTCGAAGGACAAAGACACACAATTTTGAAGGTTTAGACGCAAAACCTTAAGTCCCAATACTTTATTTTAAACCACAAGCCTGCAAGGAATTTTAGGCGAATATGAGCCAGATTTTCTAGGTATTGGGTGAATGAATAATATTTTAAGATTTCCTACCATTCTTTAAGATCAAACCATTCTTCAATTCTGTCATCTGTGACTGTTTAACAGCAGGGATTGTGCAGTTTGTAAATAACCTGTTTAGTTTTCGCCGAATGGTGTTCTGTGGTGTTATGAATACAGACGCTACATCCTTATTATCAAGAGCTCTCAAACAAGTGGCTTCAGTGGCAAAACAACAAACTACAAGCCTCTTCGCTGATCCGAGTTTTCAAAAAAACACCGTAACTATTACGCTACACAACACTAACTGTTTTAACAGATAGTGCAAGTACTAATGATTTGATTTGTTTAAACTTCGAAGGAACCTCTTGATGTTTCACAACAGGGAGTTCCCGTTCGTTTCACGATGTAGTCAAGCTATTTTATACGGGGTCTGATTGTTTTTTATGCAACTAAAGTTTAGTTTAAATATGTCACAAGTTTGTCTTTTTCAAATTTAGTTTTTTGTTGCAATATTTACTTTTTTTTCGTTTTCACAGTTTATATTTGCTCGATAAATTTAAAAACAAATCAATGTAGGTTTTATATTTCTATGCAGTTTTTGGCGCCATGTGCGTTATGGTTGTCGACAATGTTTGTCCCAAATTTCTACTGTTTATTTTGTTTAAATAAAAGTCTTGTAGTCCGGCTTGCTGTAATGTCAAGTATTTACGTTAAATTTAACAACAAGTACTTGTTTTAATCTCAAAATGTACGTTATTTGGTAGTCGTTTAAGAGTGACTTTGCTGACAATTGCTTCGTTGTCGGTTTTGTCTACTTTAGTTTAATATTGGAATAACTGCAGGTTCTACCTCAAGGTGAAGGTATACACGAAATTTTAATTCAAAGTTGTATGAATTTAAATCATGCTTTAAATAAGGACATTGTAGCAGTAGAAATGCTACCCGAGAATGAGTGGTCATTAGTCATTACCAAGTGATGTCTTTTTGGATGTTTCTGTGCAATCTGGAGCCGAGATTACAGAAACTCATGCTAACGACTTAAGAAAAAAAACATGGAATACCAACAGGAAAAGTGGTGGGGATTATTAAACAAAGTTGGCGATCATACTGTGGAATTCTGAAAAGCTTTGGATGTTCTGGCATGACTCTGCATCATTTTGCATCAGCAAAAACGAAGAAAGTCCCAACATCAGAATAGAAACAAGGCAAGTGAAATTGTTGATTGGTCACCAATTGTTGTAGCAATTGATTCATGGCCAAGGTTTTTACAATACCTTCACCGAAATATTGTTAAACCCTTTGGTGAAATGGGAGGACAAGGCCAGGACCTCCAAAACAAAAATTTTTTGTCATTTATGTGTACCACTATGAACAGGCCGATTGTCTGACTGACTCTGGTGGGAAAGGAAAGAGATTATTTACATACAATTTTGACAGATAGTAGATTGGATCATTGTGTTTTTATGGGTCCCCTTTCATGCAGGGGACACATACTGTTTTTGTTTTTATTTCTTTTTTCTGTCTAACGCGAGTTTGTTCCCATGGTCATGATAGATGGGTATCTGAAGTTGTGCACTGTCAACTTTTTCCCCCAATTCACCCATCGGTTCACCCACAGGCCCCCAAAATGTAAAATTTTTAAAACGGCTATATTTAACAAAGTAAGTTACCTAANACACATGATAGATGTGTATCTGAAGTTGTGCACTGTCAACTTTTTACCCCAATTCACCCATCGGTTCACCCACAGGCCCCCAAAATGTAAAATTTTTAAAACGGCTATATTTAACAAAGTAAGTTACCTAAAATTTTTCTATTTTGATAGCTCGTACAATGCAATGTATTTTGTGACTTTTGTTTCGATTCTCCCATTTTTTACCTGTTTAACCCCCAAAATTCCGTTTTCTCTTACACGAGTTTTTCCCCACGTTTTTGTCAAGAAAGAGTCGTTCAAATTTCTTTGTATTTTTACATATGATAGATGGGTATCTGAAGTTGTGCACTGACAACTTTTTACCACTGTTCACCCACGGGCCCCCAAAATGTAACATTTTTAAAACAGCTATATTAACCACAGAAGGTCACTTAGAAGTTTCCTACTTTGACAGTTGATATAATGCAAAGTATTTTATAGTTTTTTGTGACCTTAATTTGCATTCACCATTTTTTTTACTTTTTTTAACCCCAAATATTTAGTTTTTTGTAAACATGCCCTTTACTTCAGACAAACTAGTCCAAATGTATTGAAATTTAGGACATAGGTATGTAGGGTGCTTCCTATAGGTTGTTTAAAATTTTAGCTTGATCGGTCAAGTATTTACCCTTGCAGCCGCAAATATGTCTATACCAGCTGGCCGTTTTGCCCAAAATGCAAAACGACCTGACACGAGGGAGTGATTGACGATTTTATGACTCAAGTGGCGCAGCGCTTAGCGGTTGGTCACAGGCTGCTACTTTACACATAAACGGGCGTTTATGGGGTGCGACCAGGTATTTTAATTGTCTTGTTTTATGACGGACGAAGCTCAGCTGTTAATATTACATCACTGGATTAGGTCTATTGCGTAGCGTAAACCGAAATGCGTCTGCTAAATAATGTTGTAAAGGTGATACATTACAATACCTTTGCTTTCATTTACAGATTTTGCTGCGGCTCGGCTAAAGGTCACTGTAGGTCAGTGGGGCTATGGGGTTTTCCACGAAGGGGACACATATTGTTTTTACTCTGTTTTTTTGTTTCTTTTTTCTGTCTAACACGAGTTTGTTCCCACGTTTTGGTCATGAAGGAGTCGTCCGAATTTCTTCAAANACATGATAGATGTGTATCTGAAGTTGTGCACTGTCAACTTTTTACCCCAATTCACCCATCGGTTCACCCACAGGCCCCCAAAATGTAAAATTTTTAAAACGGCAATATTTAACAAAGTAAGTTACCTAGAAGTTTTCCATTTTAATAGCTGGTAGACTGCAATGTATTGTAATGTATTTTGTGACTTTTGTTTTGATTCACCCATTTTTTTACCCTTTTAACCCCAAAAATTGCGTTTTTTCTTGACAAGTTTGTTCCCGCGTTTTGGTCAAGAAAGAGTCGTTCAATATTCTTTGTATTTTTACACATGATAGATGGGTATCTCCCCCCCCCCCCCCCCCCCCCCCCCCCCNTTGGTTGTGGGGCTGTGGGGTTTAAATTGTGCTGTTTACTATGAGTTTGTAATTGGCAAAAGGCACCAACTGCAATTAAGTATGTTTAGAACTCAACGAAATCAACCAAATACAGTTAATTCAATGATGTTACGGTAGGTTGATTTGTGTTCTGTTCTTTTATGTCGACGATAAATGTTCAATATTGCTTCACAATAGTGAAATGAATCAGTGGGAACAACCTTACCAATTAAAAAAATCCCTGGACGAGAAAAGTAATAGAAATAATACGCTGATTGGATATTGTTTCTCTGACGTAGCACGCGTTAGTGCTGTCTGTTTTTACACATTCAGTTCGCTTGTAGCAAAGCACGGCGGTATGGAGTGTTTGTCAACAAGGACAGGTAACCAAAAACCCGGTTTCTTTTCGTTGTATTTTGGCTTAAGCATATAATGGAATGTACAAAACTTCAGTTTCCAAACATCTTGTCGCACAAGCATTATATCAGCTACTAACGACACAGGGCATTTTTTAGTTACTTTGCCTACACTAAACGTTTTTAAGTTCATGCTCAAGCGAAATAGTTTGTTAGCGAAAGTGTAATGGAATATACAGCACTTGGTCTATTGATTACATTACTGCAACATGTGGCACGTGAACAAAAACTGTGCAAAAAAAAGCTTCGGTTTAATTACTGGTGACTGGGACAGCACTAATTAACATTTTTGAACGTGTGGCAAAAGTTTTTTTTAGCGCTTGCTACATGTGTGATACATGACAACTTGTAGTAGACAAATTTTCAACTTGCTCTAGTTTTATACTTTTGTGTCATTGCGGCTTTAATATTTATCTCATAAAGATCGTTCTTGCCCATATTTTCACCAGTGACATTGCAAATGAAAAAGTTTTTACAAACTTATCATGTTAAATGACTGTTCTCTTCCAGTTAACTTTGTGTTTATACTGTCCGTGTCAACTCCACTGATGTGTATGTCGACATTCATGCGTCTCACTCATGATACTGCGTCGCATGACCTTAGCCCTACCCCACATAAAATTAAAAATAATAGCTTTAAATATCGGTTATCGACCTTGAAAAAAACATATCGGTCTATCCCTAATTGCTTTCTCCTTGTGCGTTTAAAAAGCATGACCACCGACATTGTATTGTGTTAGACACATTTTTTCGACCTTGAAACTTAAATACTTAATTCCAAAATTGGTAGTTGTTTGTTTAACAGAAGGATTGCACAACAGTACGTTATGTTTTGAGTTGTTGGTACCATGTATCTCGCTTCGACGACCATACAGTACATAAACCCCCGGGGTCCCGATCCTGTTTTTAATGAAAATAATCTGTCAGTTTTTGTGACTTATTGTAAAAACATGACAAAACTTGTGTTAAATTTAGTAATTCAAAGGACCTTCATATTACACCTAAGAGGTACCATCGAACCCAGGTTAACCACTGCCCTAGTGATTACCCTGATCCCTCCCTCCCCCCCCAAAATGTGTACAATTATTAAACAATGTCCACATTGGCTGAAATTTGGGCAATTGCAAAACATGTCATTGTGGCACATTGGTTGTGTTTTACCCTAAAACTCAATGAGTTGACCTGCCAGCTGTCTTCTTAGTTATTTTTATAATCCTTAACAAATTTTATGGAACTTATTAAAAGTATTTGCAGCAATTTTAACATGAATCTAGATAAATGCTTATTCTCCAACTTTGCATGTTTGAGGACCAATCTGTTTCTGCCAGCAAAAACAATCATGTAACGAAAACCTTATGTAAATGTAAAGTAATGTAGTGAATGTGCATCCTTTTTGAATTGAGTGATAGTGTATATGGAGTGGCAATATGATGAAAGCCATTCTTTTGGTTATCAAGTAGTTACCACTAGGGATGTTCAAAGTAGAATATCGAATCCTAAGGATTCGAATCCGAGCAGATTCAAATCTAAATTTGCCATTTATATCGGGTAATTGGAACCGATATTTTTTTTTTTTTAAAATGGCATGTAAATGAGCGTGCGCAATTTGTCTGCCTACTGTGTGAATGCGAGTGACATTCATAGACGCAACAGTGCGAATACAACACCATTCGTTTCCTTGTTAGCTAATGCTAAGCCGCGTGAGTTCAACTTTACAGTTAAAAATAACACTACCTGGGCGCAACAATTAATAGGAGGATCACAACGACGTTCTGCAGCATCAGCAAAAATGTAAATGCGCCGTTGATTGTGCAACTCCTGCAATATGTTGAGTAAAAATGAAAGTTCTGCACACAATAATTTTTCAACAAAAAAGTGTATTTTATTTCTGATGTCCAAGGGCTCAGTTGGTTTTACAATTACACTCTATGCTTTTATGTCAAACCTTTTTTATTGCTTCCTTGCTATCAAAACAAAAAGTGGCTTAAAAGTTTTTGTGTTTCAGAGTCAAACAGGACCTTATGCTGCAACTTTTGGTGCCCCTATAGGCGGGGTTTTATTCAACTTGGAGGAAACCAAAGTTTAACATGGAAAACTGTAAGTGTGATTTTTATGCTTGGATTGTATTTTCACATTTTGCGATCTAGAATTTGTCACATTTTCTAAAGCGACCAATACATTTCTGTACATCATCTATTAAGTTTTTAGGGGAATTTAGCAAACAACTAACCTCAATCTGTTTGCTACTGAGTGGATTTTTCAGGGTTTGCTGTATGTTTAGTATTCAATACTAGTTTTAATTGGAATTAGCAAGTTAGCAGCAAATAAGAAATAGAGAAAAAAAATTCATTGGGTAAGAGTTGTAATAAATATTGTCAGTGTAATTTAGGATTCAACTGTAAGTATGATTCAGATTACGGATAAACCTATTATCGGCTCCGATATTTGACAGTTTGACGATTACCAGCTTCTGTCTTTTTACAAGCCAATGGCTGATAAAAAATAGGGTTGGTTTTGTTCAATTTGACGCAGCCGTGTCCCTTTGTTTGGTGTCACTATCATGTCTCGAGCATTGCCCAACCACAGTTAAAGTTTCATGGCAAAAGAGACAAAGCTGCGCATACTCGGAGCCTCTGACGTAGTATGTGTTAGTGCTGTTTTTACACATTTATGTTTGCTTGTAACAAACCACGACAGTAAGCATATGAAGTGTTTGTCAACAACGACCTGAAAGCCAGTTTGTATTTTGACCTAAGCGTCTAATGGAATGTACAGAACTTTGGTTGCCACACATCTCGTCGCACAAGTATTATATCAGCTAATGAGCACAGGGCATTTTTTAGTTACTTGGCCCAACACTAACCTTTTTTTAATTCATGCTTATGCAAGATAGTTTGTCAGTGAAAGTATGATAGAATGTACAGCACTTGTCCAATGATTACATTACTGCAACCTGTGGCTTGTGAACCAAAACTGTGTGGCAAATAAAAAGCTTCGGTTTAGTTACCGCTGACTGGTAGAAATGTGTGGTAGAAGTTTTTTTGGCTCTTGTTAGATGCGTGATACATGACAACTTGTAGTAGTCAATCTTTCTTGCTCTAGGTTTGTTTAACTTGTAAGAATTGTTCTTGCCCATATTTTCACTTGTGATGTTGCAAATTAAAAAGGTTTTTTACAAACTTGCCGTATTAAATGTAAATGTATTTTATGCTCCCTGACACCGCCACGTGCGTTACAACCTGACACAGATGTCAACGTTCATGCGTCTTATGATAATGTATCACATGACCATAGCCGGCCCCCACACAAAATTAGAAATATCAACTTTAAGTATCGGTTATCAGCCTTTTTGACTGCCGATAATCGGTATCGGCCTTAAAAAAACAATATTGATCTATCTCTAATTCAGATGCTTGGATTCTATTTTCTGTTTGCGATCTGAAGTTTGCCACATTTTCTACAATCTGTGCATGGTCTATTAAATTTTAGAGGAATTTAACATAAATGTGCCTTAATCTGTTTACAGCTGAGTAGATTTTCCAGGGTCTGCTTTCTGTCTACTTGCTTAAACTGATTTTACGTATTGTAGGAAAAAAGGAACGAACATTTTTTATATCGGTAAAGAGCTGTGTTGCCTATTGTCAGTGTGATTTAAGATATATTCTGAGTAGACAAATGGTATCGATCAACTTGCACAGATTATTTTAACCATTTCTGAGATGCAGTGGTGATTGATGTTAAGTTTTTTGTAATTGTGAGACAGACGTTTTTGTACTCAGTAACACTGGTCAATACTATATTCACTGTCATGGCTGTGAATGCTAGTCAGCTATATCAGAATCTTAAACAACATGTATTTTCATCCTGGTGATATATTCCTCAATCATAGAGAGCTCATGTATAATGGTATATGCCTTCATGCATTTTCTAAAAGAAACAGAAAGTGTTACAAACCAAAGAACCCTGAAGGGAAAAAATAACACTGAAACACTCACCAACTACTTGTGGCTTCACAAAAACTTTGTTACAACTTGTTTAATTAGGGGACACATATTGTTTTCACTCTGTTTTTTTTTTCTGTTTTTTTTCTTTTTTCTGCCCTGCAGCTTGTCCATGCCCTTTTGACATGAAATGTTTGATGGATTTGGATGAAACTTTCACAGCTGGTAGATATGGTCATGGAGATGTGCCATTCATTTCGATTGACTTCTTAGCCCCAATGGTTACCCCGCTAGCCCCCAAAAGGGTGAAATATTACCTTGCACTATGTCTATGCACTTTGGCATGAAATGTTTGGCGGATTTGGATGAAACTTTTACTGTTGGTAGA
>QXVZ01022302.1:0-10667 GCA_008931825.1 Phallusia fumigata | reverse complement strand
GTAAAAGAACTTGGTAGTAATATTTGTTTAATACGTCACAAATGCATATTTTAGGTGTCATTTAAAAGTCCCATGACGAACTTCCAGCAAGTGTTCTACGACGATGTGATTGAGTGAGTGTTATTTTCCAATAGTGTGTTTTAAGTATTATTCCCCTCTTGAATAAAAACGTCAGTTAGTATAATAATGTAATGGCTTACTACGTAGACAAACTACTATATTTTGTAAATTATGTGTTTACTTCGGTCTAATACAATTTCATTACTATGTAATCGCTTTTCAAAACCATCCCAGCAGAGAAGCTAATTTAAGTAAAATTTGTGTAGAGCTGTTGGGTATAAGGCGGGAACACATTCTGGCTATCCCTTTAACGCCATCATGTGGATTGAAGGAATTGAACAAAATTATTCGCTTGAGGTATGGTGGTTTTACAAAGTTTTGTAGTGTGTTTTATAGTTCTGAGATGGGTCTGACAAAAACCCGCTATAAGTTGACATGAGCACAATGTTTGGCAAGCAATGTAATCGAGCTACCAAACAATGGACGCTGGAATAAAATGCACATTGTAATTGTTGCCGATCAATCTGCCTCGCCAGTGAGCCAACATAATACATTAATGCCAGATACTACATTATAGCTAGTAATGGGTGCAAGGTTTTAAATGCAAAAGGTACGATAGCCTTTCTGATAAGAATCAGCTACTGCTATTGATGCGTTGCTGAAGGGCCATTGTCCCTTTGTAAGTTGGTCTTGCATTTGTTTACTTTGCTATATTTCAGCTGATTTGTACACTTCGCTATATTTCTGTTTATCAGCTTGTTTTTGTCTATCGGTAGTGAAAAAGCGTGATAGCTACATCCAAAAAATTAAAACGAATGAATCAAAGAGCAAGCGTGTTTTTACGTTGCAAAATAACTGCAACAAAGGTTTTTATAATGCGGCCCTTGGGTTCTTTTACAGTTTTCACTCGGCCCTCGACAACACTTAAGTTTGAGACCCCTGTTTTAACGTATCTTGTTTATGGCATGTTGTTTTATCCAAAAAAATTTTGTCCAGTTGCGCATTATTGGCAAACTTTTCACGTTCTACTGTTCTTTTCGAGCAGCACAAAAATTCGAAAACAAATGATAAGATATAATTTAAAATTTAGGTCATTGGAGACGCTGGTGCAGATTTCGGAGNCTGGACGGTTTTTCTGATTTCCACCGGTATCTTTATGACGGATCAAACACGGACATTCTTGATGGCGGTGACGACATGTTCGATGGCGGGAACGAGGTACGTATTTCAGCACTCGACAAAAATCTGAATCCAACACACCTAAATGTTACATCGAAATGAACAAACAGGCAGTACAACGCGAATTTAGCAATAAGCCTTGTTGGCCAACAAAGGTTGTTTTTTTGTCGACCATGCGTTTTATCGGTGAAAAAAGCTTCGAGTTACATATTGTTTTGTGTTATTTCTTTANTTCTGTAATTGTATTCTTAACTCAATTCTCAAGTCGAGTCAGCTTAGATAAAGTCATATATCACATAAAGTTAAGTTAGAAAGCTGCGCAACTACAGTATTGAAAAGGGAATTCTTGTTGCATCAACTTTTCAATGTTTAAAGGCAACTCACTGAAAAAGTTGTAAGTGTCCTTGTCGAACTGCCGTGTATTTAACATCACCAAATGATTTAATACGCCACAGTAACCCTTAATTTAAATGGTGACTTGTGCGCTTAGCTGTGACTTAAAGTCGAATAACTCTTCTGGTGGCTTGAGTTCAGTCGGGTCTTTGAAAAGCCGGGCTTGATTCAGAAAAGAGACATATTATGTCAAAAAAATTGTATCATTGTTTGTTGTTTTCTTATCAGCGTATCAGGTAACCCGTTCTCTACGAGCTCTTGACGCTTTGGACGAGGTCCTGGACGGTTTTTCTGATTTCCACCGGTATCTCTATGACGGGTCAAACACGGACATTCTTGATGGTGGTAACGACATGTTCGACGGCGGGAACAAGGTGCGTATTTCAGCACTCGACAAAAATCTGAATCCAACACACCTAAATGTTACAGCGAAATAAACAAACAGACAGTACAACGCGCATTTAGCAATAAGCCTTGTTGGCCAACAAAGGTTGTTTTTTTGTCGACCATGCGTTTTATCGGTGAAAAAAGTTTCGAGTTACGCATTGTTTTGTGTTATTTCTTTTTTTGTTCTTCCAAAATGCAGGTGTATCTACCGCTTCTTGGAACAGTGTTTTACGACCAGATTTACACGTAAGTTATATCAATGGATTGGATAGTTTCAGACAGCACATGCACTAAATGTGCGACATCAGTATACGTTTCTAAAGCTCCGTGTACCAACCTTTCTGATAGATTAAAACACGGTAACGCCAATTTTTAGATGTAGTCGTGCTTACATAAAAATGTTTATGAGGGAAATTTTACCAGTTACATTTTGTTTTCAGTTTCGGCGGCTTCACCTTTGGCACAGTCACTACTCACCCCTTTACCGCCCTCATGTGGATTAATGCCAACAACACCGCGCAGTTTTATACTATGCAGGTACTAAGCGCCGACTTATGTATACCCGTTGCTTGTACGCCCAAATTCTTTAC
This sequence comes from Phallusia fumigata, assembly GCA_008931825.1. Classification (NCBI taxonomy): domain Eukaryota; kingdom Metazoa; phylum Chordata; class Ascidiacea; order Phlebobranchia; family Ascidiidae; genus Phallusia; species Phallusia fumigata. The sequence goes on along the minus strand of QXVZ01022302.1, from coordinate 8,058 downwards.
AATTTTGTCCAAAAACTGAATTTGAGTGCTACCAGCAAAAACAATACAAAAATTGTACCATCCAAAGTTTTCAAAGCTTTTTTAAATTTCAACGCTGGAGTCATTTAAATCCTCTCCCAAGTTTTATTTCAATTCGAAGCTAATGAAACCGCAGTATGCCATGCATGGTATAAAGTTAGGAAAATTTAAATAATACATGTCGTAACAACATAATTGTTAAGTATCAATCAAAACGTACAAAACTGCACAAATTTTACTTTATTTAAAAAAGAAGTTAATTAACCACAATGCAAAAGGTTGGCAGAAGTTAAAAAAGCACAAGCGATGTTACAGCACATGATTACCAAAATCTTTTTATTTCTGCTAATCCCTTTTTTAGACAACTTTCAATTCTCAAACACTTTTTTGTAAGAAATGATTAAACCTTTTTTAATACTCGCACAAAGTTGTTTATCATTTTTTATTTAGGTGTCGGCCGACCCTGGTGCAGACGGTTCCGGCACGATAGCCCACTTTAACGGTACTTATGTGGGCAGATATGGTAGTTATACTATCAAATATGAAGTTGTCCAACTGTACGGCGCGGGCAGTGACCCGAGTATTGTTGAGGTCTACTTCTCACTGGGACGTACTGTTGTAAGTTTTTATCTGTGTTCAGGTCATTAGACCGAAGGTGATACAACGAACAGCAATGTTTAATTTTTTCTTTGTACTTTTTCTATTGTATTTTGCAACCACGTCCGGAAAAAAAATTTGTGGCCTACCTTTGAAGTTATAGCAATTAAGTGTCACCAACACGTTTTGAAACGAAACTTTTAAAAAAGTTGTTTTAACTTTGCAGTGGGGGTCGACTTCGGTTAATCTGGAATTGGAAGTCACGTCAACAGATCGGAGGGACTTGCTGAACGTGGCAACTGTCAGCGCTGATGTGCCGTTGAGTAACGTTATGTTTGGATACGCGTTGCTATCCAAGTAAGCACCGATATTAATATACACAAGTTACACCCACAACAAAACCTTCTAAAAAGCTATATACTTGACATTTAAAACACGGCAGGTCTGTCTTGCACTGTATTGAACACCTTTTGATTGGTTGTAGGCCTAAATGCTTTATGCAATTTTTATTCTAAAGTTAACAAACTTTGGTGGTGTTTGTGGGGTCTTATAATTTCCGTAGCCAATACCCGCATTTATGTGCCAATGTTATGTTCACATCTCCAATAAGAATTACCCCCACTTCAAAGTTTGAGTTTCGATAGCAACAGAAAATTCATATAGTGACAATGGTATATATTTTTCTACCAGAGCCAGCAGTAATATAACCACAGTTTCAGAAGTAGAGGAATTTCTGCAAGCACTGGCACAAAGGATTTTTTTTTATGGCTTCGATCCAAGTAAGTAAAAATGTTTGAATTAATGGGCCAAGGTACAACTGACAATCTTCAAAGCCACAAAACAACTGAAAACCTAAACACTTCGTTTCTTTTCAGGTGTTGAAATTCCCACTCCTCCGACTACGATACCAGTAACTACCACCGAAAGCGCGACCTCAGCTGTTCCTACACGCCCGTCCCCGTCCAGTAAGATGTTTTGTTTTTTCAATGCTTGATGAAATTGACATGTTAAGAAGCATGACTTTGGATAGCAGTCAAAGCAGGGTGTTATAGGGTTTTACCAATCTAACGGTTGCTGCAATGGTTCCTAAAATATTATGCTTACACAAAGAGACTTCAAAAATAATCGTGCAAACAAAATGTTTTAAAAAAAGTCAAAGTTGAAAGTTTTCCTAAAACTAAATAATGGGCTGTATATTTTTACCGAACGTCAATGATACGTTTAAAATTCTCCAGTAACAGAAAGAAATTGATTCGCGTTTGCCAGTCATGAGCCACTTTCTCTTCCCAAAATATCCCAGTTACCAAATCACTTACATTTCGTTGGCTTCGATTGAGTCCTAACAAACCGACTTCACTTCATTGTTGCTACAAAGCATTATTTCTTGAATTTCCGTGCCATGACTTTTGCTTCTAAAAGACAATTTTGTACTCGAATAATTTTAGCATCTTACCGTTCCTTTTTAGTCGACAGTTTTGTGGGTAAAATACTAAGCTACCTGGACGAATATTCGTCTGACGTGCGCGCACGCATCCCGAATTTTTACTTCTACGAGTACGATGACACTGATCAAATCAGGGACGGTGGTGGCGACATGTACGATTTTGGAAACCAGGTAAACGTTTGTAAAAGAAAAACCTACCTTAATTAATCTTGCTGCCTAAATCACTCTATTTTAAAAGCTTATTTTGGCTAGGTTTTCTTCGGTCCGCAACGAGCCGTCTACGACGAAGTCGTAAAGTAAGTTTAAAGTATTTCCTTGTAACTTAGTGATTTGTCTTTAAGCCTACATCATATCGTTAATGTAGCAACAATCGTATTTTTTGACCACAAACTAATTAGTGAATTTGACATCAGAAATTGTTTTTTATTAGTAGTGAATAAATAGGCTTTAATTAGTGCGGTTCGAAAACAATTTAGAGACACAAGTCACATTTTTCAAATGAAACCATCTTATATCGGCACTGTTAAAACTATATTGAGGAGTAAGAAAAGCAAGCTTTTACGTTATAACACATTTGTACTTACAGTGGCAGCGGTTACCAGGCTGGAATTCACACAGGCTATCCATTTAACGCCCTCATGTGGATTGGAGCTTCTAAAGGAAGATATACGCTGCAGGTAAGATTTGTCCACATACACCGGGCCAAAGTTTCTTGTCTAATAGCCGCTGACAACAAATCAGTAATATATTTCCAGAGCCGCAAGATCTTCCGATCTGCAAATAAGTAGAAACCACTTCACTCTGTTCTAAACTAACACACACCCAGCCAACCAACCTACCTATAATAATTCTACCCCGGTTTGCAAACCCAAATNCATCGATGAGGTTTCTCATTGGTGTGGGTCAAAATGTGTGTTTTTAGATGATCATTTCGATTTAATCTTTTCTCACATATGACACAATAATAGGGCTTCTCTTTTGTATGGGTTAACATATGTGTTTTCAAATTTCCACCTTGGACAAATCTTTTCTCACAAATATTACATCGATGAGGTTTCTCATCGGTATGAGTCATAATGTGCATTTTCAAANGGCTAAATGTTTTCTCACATACGATACATCGATATGGTTTGTATGTAGAGTGGGACAACATGTGTTTTTTCAAATGTTCACCTCGGCCAAATCGTTTCTCACAAACCACACATTGATGAAGTTTCTTTTTGGTATGGGTCAACATATGATTTCTTAAATTCCCAATCAGGCAAAATGTTTTTTCACAAACGACACATCGATGAGGTATCTCTTTAGTATGTGTCAGCCTGTGGATTTTCAGATATCCAACTTGCCCGAATCTTTTCTCACAAACATCACATCGATGAGGTTTATCTTTTGTATGAGTCGNCTCTTTTGTATGAGTCAACATGTGTCTTTTCAGATGTTCACCTCGGTGAAAATTTTTTTCACAAACGTCACATCGATGAGGTTTCTTAGTCGACATGTTGTGTTTTTTAAATGTTAAATCCTGGTAAACCTTTTCCGTTAGAAAGGTGAGTCAACTAGTTATTACAAACTATGTGACGGATAAGTACGTCACGCTGTGAAAGAAAAAAAACATTACGTTATCATTGAAACAAATTAATGCCACCAACAAAAACCTAACATCAATTTGATTTGCCTGCTGTGAGCTTCATATAAAAACAAGAAACCCACAAATACTAACGTGAAACATAATGTTTATCGGGCGTATTAATTTGGAATATCTGGTAATCCATCGCTATTCTCCAATGGGGTCTTATATTCTCGAATGGAGTATCATACTCTCCAATGGGGTCTCGTATATAGTCCCATGCGGTCTCATATTCTTTGGTTGGGTATCATACTTTCCAATTGGGTTTTAAATTTACTTGGGGATACCATGCCTTACACCCTTTAATGGGGTTTCACACATCTTCCTAAGATATCATGTAGTGTTTAGTACAAAACAAATCTTTCTTTAACTAAGAATCTCTGTCATATACAAATGTTTGAGTCTGCGCCGAAGCTAAACCGATCTACGCATACAAACCGCTTTTGCAATATGACAGTCAGCTAGGCAGCTGTGGCTTCGCTAACTTCTTGCTACTTGGTCTTGAAAACATTGATTGTATCGACATATTTAAGCGTTAAATTTTCATTAAAACCTCGAATGGATAAAGTTGCGCGCTAATTGTTAAATCCGAACTTCTAAACATACAAATTACAAAAATGAAAACATTTTTGACACAGAATAGAAAATCGGGTATGGTATAGCATAAACTATCCAAAAAACAAGTGTTTGTATTTTTTATCTTTAAAATGTCGCTATATTTCGTCATCACAATTGGGCTACTTTTTAAATTTGTTTGGGATTGTACCAAGGCCGTTGGGCATAGACTATCATGCGGCGGTTTACAGATCATATACCTTAGACGTACACACGAGCGATTGCGCTCAGTTCAGGTGTTTGTCGTCAATCGATTGACGTGGTTTTTGGTATGACGTCATCATAAGCATAATGACGCCACACATCGATTTTCAGCTTTCTGCATTGGTTATTTCGCAGTGTTAAATTTTCACATCGCCATAAAATTCTGCAGTGACGTTACCGGAATATGACGTAGCTGGACATATATAGCAGGCGTACACATCTTACGGCCGCAGATACTTTCGAATTGACGATGCGCATGTATATTAAGTACAAGTAACGGCAGCCGTGCTTTCATGAAAACTGTTTGGCTGGATAAAAAAACATGTAAGATGAAGGTACTTTTCAAACAAGTTCAATTAACAAAGTGACAAAACAACCCGCACAAACAATCCACGATCATTGTGGTGTTAAAATGATATTATGCAGTAATAAATAATGATTACAAAGCAACTGTTATATTTAATCAAACGCTTTGTTGTCTTGGCTAAATTCCGAAACGCTGCAGTCTCAAAAAACTGTTCTTTTTCAACATTATATATGCGTGACCTTAAATTACATTTTATTGACTAGCCGTTTTAAAAGACTGTTTAGAGTTTTATTGACTTTACAAGTGCCAGTGTCTCGACGTTATTTGGATTTTCATGAGCGTGCTTGGCCGCGGAAAGTCATATTTGGTCGCGGCAGTATATAGTGGTTTGGTTTTTCGCTTGCAACTGATAAAATGGTGTTGTTTTTTAGGTGAGCGAAGGAAAACAACATGCTTTTACACAAAGTGTGTTGGAATACTGCGGCTTTTCGTTGTACGCGTTTATGAAGTCACAATAGAGATGACGTGGGTCATGAAATAATTAGGAAACATTTGAACAGCCTTAATATCTGCCTCGTTTGTAACTTCACTCAACCTGTCTGAACGAAAAATCCGGTCGAAGATATCGATACACTCCAAAATTTCAAACAGCTTCAATGGCGCTAACAAATGTATTACAATGTGACGAAGCTACGTACTTCTTTACAATTCAAAACGCAGCCAGCTGCAGAAACACAACGTAAGCACAAAAACGAAATTCAAACAAAAACGATTTGCCAATTACAACGCCTTGCGAGCTGACCTTTCCTTTACTGACAACACGACACACCCAAAATATAACGACCTGGTCAGCAGGTTAGCATAGGTTCGCTTTCAAGACGACAAAAATTGGTGCTTCATCACATACAGAAAGATAATTTTGCTAGAACACTTTGTAGCGTTCTGAAAAATGTATGCGAATTTCGGTTATTGTCAAACTCTGTTGCTACAGTCTGCCTGGCACAGTTAAAACATTAACACGATTTGCGCAATAAACGAAAAACATGTATAGTGCTGCGAAGTTCTGTCTGGGTTTCACGCTACAGCGGTTTTGGTCGTTCAAGTCTCGCATGGTTAGTCCCGCCACCAAAACGTTTTTCGTGTCAAGCTGATCAAATCTGCGTGGATCGCTTTGTGCCATCGCTGTTAAAGAGAGGATTTTAGCAATTTTTATCAGAACAGAACTGCTGTTGGGGCAAATTTATTTGTGTCCTGACATAGTGCAATACTTTTATACATAGCAATGTGAAAATTGCGTATGTTATGTGGTATTTTTCTTTTTAGTGTTCTGTTAAACTCAAATAATGACGGTACAAGGTTATCCCGCCTAAAGGCAATCGTGATCGGCGGCAAGCTAAGAACTATTCTCTTTTTTACCTCGAGAACTACCCGTCACAAATGACTGCCTAGTTGCCACGCTCCGATGAGTAAAGAAAAAAGTTTCAGTTCAGCAGCATGTTAACACTCTTTCACTAAATACCACAGCTACATCTGAACTCTTTAACTTGTCACCAAATCACTGAACTTCTTGTTTTCTAGAACTAAACAGTATCGAAATTCCCAAGGGTGTGGTGCTGGCAAAAGCTGTGTTGGGGGGGTAAGAGGCAGATACATGTAAGCGCGCTGGCCATAAATATTTTTGATAGTTCCAACTGACATATAAAATCTAACCATGCCGTGTGAAAGTCACTTAAGCGACGACCTCGCATTGTTTGCGCATTCGAAACGACTCTTAAATTAACAATATAGACCCTTTGAAACGGCAAACTGTTTTTCAAATACCATGAGCCAATTTAATCGGTAACTCAATTACACAACCCAACACCACCAAAGGCGACAAAACAGTTCATTGACTATTTNTTCCAACTGACATATAAAATCTAACCATGCCGTGTGAAAGTCACTTAAGCGACGACCTCGCATTGTTTGCGCATTCGAAACGACTCTTAAATTAACAATATAGACCCTTTGAAACGGCAAACTGTTTTTCAAATACCATGAGCCAATTTAATCGGTAACTCAATTACACAACCCAACACCACCAAAGGCGACAAAACAGTTCATTGACAATTTAATATGCTACATGTAAACAATCAAGCAAATCGTAAGCAGCAAGTAATCGTCTCACTATTACTCTTTTCCCAGTGGAATCTGTCGCGTCACACATGAGCAGTCAGCAGCAAAGGAAAAAGGTTTTCTTCAATAGCATGTCTAGCACGATTTTGAAATACGTTCGCTGTCTGTATTTACCAGTTTGGTTTCGACAACAGTGGCCGCGCGTAGCCATATTTAGCAACAGCTTAACAACTAATATGACAGTTTGGGGTCTGGTGTACTTTCGTGTGACGTATCCGGCCCATGACGTACTTCAATATATATAAAGATCATTGGGGTATTTGCATGGGCGAAGGAGTTATTGCGTTTGGTCAAGAAAGTACACCAGACCCGACAGTTTGTATGAGCTATCACATAATTAGTATTTCAGATAGGTTTTCAATGCGCAAACATTCGCCGATTGTGTTATGCAGGCAATAATAGATTTTTCCCTTAACGTTGCACTTAAACTAACATTACCGAATTACCCCCGCACTGTCATTTACAGTTAAACAGGACTACAGCCAGAAAATGTCGTGTAAAAATAGATCCTATGCTGTCCGATTGATATTAAAAGATTTTTAACAACTCTAAAATACGCCATCTGCGCAATCTTCCAATTTAAATAGATTAGGAACACAGCCTGGTTTAGTTTAACCCTGTCAGGTTAGGCACTCCGTATATGATGTTCAGGTTAGGCACGTATCCCATACACAATAGACTGATCAAACGCAATTTAGGCGAATTGAGGTGTTTACGCCTGGTATAATTTATAACGCAATGTGGAATGCCGAAGTGTGCGTAGCCTAGATTAGAGTTGTCCTGCCTAACTTGGGTGTTCCAGATTGTGTTAAATTAAACCAGGCTGTGTGCCTTATCTACTCAACTTGGCTGGATTGCTTTAAATAAGAATAAATTGCGTATTTTAGAGTTGCCCGTTTACAAGTGTGTACTTGCAGGCGTTTTTCAGACAATTAGTCGTCATGGTTCGTTTTGGGATTGCATTCACAGTTTTACAGACACAAAACATTGAGTACCTTCTGCACTGTAGACATTCGAAAGTTCTCTCGTCGGTTTGATACACCGGTTGAAACTTGTGGCAGCAAGGCATCT
>QXVZ01022296.1:0-33723 GCA_008931825.1 Phallusia fumigata | reverse complement strand
CAAAATCAAATTACTTTGTCTGCTTTTTTTTCATAGTTTTCCGCTTTTTGATAGTTACCGAATAAAAACACAAATAGTAACTGAATAATACTAACACTGTAATTGAAAAAAACTGTCACTCTAAACGTTTGCAATATAATGTATTCACTACATACAAGTTCTCAGGCAGTTAGAATTTTATTTAATCTACTTAGTTAGGTGTGCGTCCGGTAGCTTATCTGTCACACACTAACGGTCGAGCAGCTAATACAAAATCACATTTGGCTCACGGAAACCATGCCGATAAATGTTTGTAACCAGCACTGTGTGCTTTAGACCCAAGACGAGAGAGCCCCAACGTAATATACTTTTTTTTTCACGGGGTTCGAACCCGGAACGATCATACTTTACATTGAAACCAACTCGTTTTTGCACGTGCACGCCGTCTATGGGACAAGTTAGCAATATGCCTTGGAATCTCCTTTCCCGGGTAAAGCTAATAAAATTGCACCAATCCCCTTATCGCACCTCTTTGACTAAGTCAAATTATGTGCATCTGTGACCTTTGATAAGCCGAAAACAGTGGAATTTCTCCCTTTGGCGGTTTCAGTTCTACATATTTTTCCCTTACATGGGCGCCGGCAGAAAATTTTCCAGAAGAGGACAAATAGTAATACATACAAACTTTTTCATTCATGAGATTTTTTGATAGAACATTATTAAAGTACATTTTTGGAATTCCAGGAAGGGCCAAGTGCCCCCTTTTGCCCCTACGTGCCGGCGCCCATGGTTACTTCCAAATACGTTTTAAATTTAATTTTAAATATTATTTAAAAAGCCTGCTGATTATTATTTTTGCCAATTTAAATCTAGATTTTTTAATTTAGATTTGCTTACAATGTTTAACCCAAGGTCTTGTAGACATTTAGTACCTGCGTCATTTGCACTAATTATCAAAGAAATGCGCTGATCATAAATAAAAAGGTAGATAAACATTTTCACATAAAGGGACACTGCTTTCGCCGTACGGTACACAAACATGAAAGATAATAAAAATAGCAAACGTCAACCATACAATGTGTTAGGTAACATCTTACTGGCTTACCGGCAAAAAACAGCCTGCGGCCCATACATCACCACAAGCCATAACGCCAATCGGGTGCACAGAAAGTTGCGTGCAAAGTGTCCTCGACTTGACACACTGAGGTCTCGGCGGTTTCATAACGATAGAGGTCAATTGAAGGTAATTTACAGCAAGCTGACAATGTAGATGCCACAAATCTCAATTGATTGTAAGTTTGGCTGCATCGTCGTTGGATTCGGCTAGCACCAAGGTCGAAAATTTAACAAATTAAGCGGTAAGAAGCGATATTTGGATTTAAAAATTTTTCACGCCAAAAAAACGTGGAAAATATTCAAGTTGGTGTTCCCCAAAAACTAACAAATGATTTTAATTAAGTCTCGGTGCGTGTTCACTGCATCTGTACAGGTAAACGTTTTGCGCTAAAACCCAGCCGTTTGTCCTTGAATGTGAAACGTGTTTTCTTTGGTTTTTACAAAAATATCCTTTAATCCAGACATGTGTGCCTTTGACCCCGTACAGTTAAAAGTTAAAACAGTACACACCGGAAAGGCTTCGAAGCCACGTGATACGCTTCATTATTTTATTATGACGTCATAAATTAAAAACCCGCAGTTTACAGATGTAAGTTATAGTCGCACATTGACTGCGCAAGCCATGAACGAAAAAGACATGTGCTACGCAGTTGTATGTGTAAGTTAGCAGCCTAGGCGCAGCATTTTACACGTCAGTGCACAGAATCCTAAGTGTTTTATTGTAAACAGGCCGTGCAAGGTAAGAATTTACTGCAGTTGAGAAAAGCAAGCGGAACAGTATATGCCCTGAAGTCGTTTCGAAAACACCATGATGTGCCCTTAAGATAAACCGACAAAATTTTTTGTCAAATTGCAAAGAAGATAGCTTTTACAAGATTTAACTGAAAAGTATAAAAACCCGTGGTTTCGGGACCATTTTAAAGCCGGCCATTACGGGTTGCATAGTTGCTCTACTTTGTACGATTGAAGAGGTACCTGGATAAGCTTTGTACAGTTACCATCGTTATTTCGGAATTCGTCTAAAATTGGTCAAAGAGTCGTCAGGAGCCTGTTCTAAACTTTACAATCTTCTGTCGTTTGCCTTTAATTTGAGACGGCTTTAAAAACATCGCGTCTGCTCTAAAAAGCGTCAAAAGTCTTTCATTGGCAATCGGTTTGCCGGAAAGTTGTTAACGCGAAATTTTCGCTGATGTTGGGATTTCCAGCAATAACCCGGTGATGTTTGATCTTGAAATGTTTGACGCAATAATTTTCCGGTAGCCCTAACTGCCACAAGGGCGAATACTTTGATATGTGCGTCGTTGCAGGCATATCTGCCGCATCATAATGTTTCTCGGCGTTACTAGTTTCGAGTTACATATTTAGAATAGTTCTTCAAGGTGCATCAGAAAACGTTGTTACCTGTTTTGCTCTTGCAGATTTGTACGAAAATATTTGCAATGCGTTTATCACATTTGTATGTGCTTCTAATTGTCGGTGGAGCCTTTGCTGACGTGCTTAATCCTTTTCCGACAAACACAGGTACGAATTTCCCATAAATCTAAATCACAGTGCTTATAGTTACATATGTTGTCATAGAACTTCTTCTATCTGTGTACCAGTATTTCAAAAATTCCACTAATATTTCTGCGATCATATTAATACGTTTGCAATAAACTATCTTCCCTTACCGATATACCTCATTTCTTTTCCAAAACATATACACACGTTTGTGCATTCTGTTCTAAACGTTTTTGAACTTTTCTTAGGCTACTATAGGCTATCTTTTGCCGCTTTCATTTCAGATGATTGTCGCGTGCAAGCAAACCAGGTGCATTATAGCAACTACTTCAAGTTTATATGTCCCCCTGGTTGTCGAAGAGCGACAAATCGACTGTGGGGATCCAGGATCTACAAAAATGACTCATATATTTGCGCAGCTGCAATCCATGACGGTGCAATTCAAGGTAATCTATTGATCCAGATCCGATAACTTTAAGTTAGTTTACCTCGTAACTAACACAATAAGTCAAATTTACATTAAACAGGTTCTGGTGGAGTGGTAACTGTCCACTTCCTTGACGGTTTGCAATCATACGTAGGTAGCAGGCAAAACGAAATTACCAGCGAGTCATTTGAAAGTGGGACAGGGTCGTTTTCCTTTGGTGGCCTCAGCTGGGAAATTGCTGGTAGGTTCCAATTTTGGCATGGAGGAGCTGGAAAAACATCTGCTGCATCAAAATTTAATATTTTATCTCACATCATTTTCTTTCATATTTAATTAGACATTTGTCAGAATCAAGCCAATAAGCTAAAGTTTTACGGGATGAGCTCAATTTCTTGGGCGTGCCCTTCTGGTTGCCAGGAAACGGCATCACTTGTGTGGGGAACTGGAATTTACAAGGACGACTCCTACATCTGCGCAGCTGCTATTCATGACGGCCGTATTACTGGTAGGTTTGGACTTTTTACATGTCTGCTTAGCAACTCGCCGTACACAAATGTACTCTGTTTTGACAACTTTAAAACAACACATATTTTATGTTCATGAAAGCAACCAACTGTTTACCAGGTTTGCATCCCCCTGTTAGGTCGGAATTACTCATTTTTGAGCCAATTCTTTTATACATGACTAGACACAGGAGGAAGTTTTACCATCTACATACTCGATGGACTGCAGTCATACAACGGAAGTGAACAGAATGGAATATCAAGCAAATCATTCGGAGTTTGGTTTCGGTCGTTTTCTTTTGAAAGTAATTATGCATACCATAAACAATGTTGATGTTGTAAGTCAACGGCATTCAAAATTGCCAAATTGTGACCAAATTGCTTGAAAGATTTGCAAACGTGACCGTTTAATAATGGCCGAAAAATCGGCTTTTGCTCGGCGACGTATAATGAAACGGTTGACGCCAAGGTCAGAAAAACATAGCAAGCACCCTATCAAAATGCGATGTTTGACGTTTAAATTTTACAAAACGATTTAAAATCGAGCAGTGCCATAATATTGTTTCGTTTCTATGTCATATTTTAAAAAAACGCGCGTTTAATGCAGACTGAAGATTCTGTTTCGTTTTTCGTTTACTATGTATAAATATGTGCAAGTTAAAATGAAACATCTGTGCGTAGGATACCGAATCCGTACTGAGCATGCCAAAAAAAGGTAACAATTTCAGTTTTTTCGTCATGTTTTGTGTTGTAACGTATAGCAGGTGGTGGAAAGCTGAATATAAGTCACTTTGTTGTGTTGTACCCACCTTTCCCGATTCCTTTTTTTAACCGGATTAATACAAAAGATTACCGTTTGGCCATTGGCTTGTGCTCTGTTAGATCTGTACACTCCTATTTAGCAAATGTTGCACTAAAAATAAAGGTTCAATACATTTTTCACTCTATTTATCCATTTAGTTCTAAATCTGAAATTTCAATTTGTTTTTCCTTCTTGGATATTCTACCTTATCAATATTGAGGTTTAAATTCATGTGTCCATTTGTTTACACCTAAACTTCTCTCCTAGATTTTTGTGAAAACCAAGCCAGTCAACTAGATTTCAATGGACAAGAGTCCACCACATTTTATTGTCCTCCTGGCTGCCAGACCACTACCCTCAGGTTATGGGGAACCCGAATTTATACTGATGGCTCTTACATATGTGCAGCAGGCATTCACGATGGAGAAATAACTGGTAATAGATCATACTCTTATGGTAATTTCATATTTTGCAAATTCATTTTTTTGCTAGATTCTGGAGGATTGGTCACAGTATACCTACTATCTGGTTTATATTCATATACTGGCACTACACAGAAGGGAATAACAAGCAATTCTTATAGATATTGGCGTAGATCTTTTACATTCACAGGTAATGATTAAGTAATCTACATATTATGATCAACTTCACCAGAATACACCCAAGTTTTATTTATTTATTGGTTTTGTTATCGTTGAAAATGTTCATTTTCTGCTTTTATTTGCACATAAACTTGACATCTTGTTATAATCAAGTCTATACCTGCCCCACAAGGTAAACAATTTTTGAAGCAAGTCAAGTGTATGTGATGGGTGACTGCAGTTATGTGTAGTATTACTATTCCAAGTACCCTTGTGTTTTGTACAAATCTGGCATATTAGATTGATTTTGGTAAAACATGTGTACTGAACAACCTTAAGGTTTTTCGTATTGCCCTTGAGTGACTAAGGCCAAAACTTTTTAAACCATAACTCCATCTAAACAAATACTTCAACACGGTTTTAATTACTGACAAGTTGATATATATGTCTATGTATGTAATTACAATATAATGATTTTGCAACTGTCCTCAATTGAACACAAAACACATTTTCACACTCATTTGAAGACATGTTGTGCTTTATTACCTACCTGTGTGTCATAGATCTTTGCAGAAAGCAAGCCAGTCAGTTGGATTTTAATGGACTTGACAACATGTACTTCACATGTCCTTCAGGATGCCAAGCAACTTCTTCTCATGTTTGGGGGACTGAAATATATACTGACACTTCTTACATTTGTGCAGCAGCCATTCATGCCGGTCGTTTAACAGGTGAATTAAAAGATTAATATTTTTACATAACTTAAAACCAAATTCTATTTTGTTTTCACTTCCTTTTAGATTCTGGTGGCAGGGTTATTGTGTACACATATGGGGGAGTTTTCTCATATACTGGAAGTGATGAAAATGGAATTTTAAGCAAATCACATGGAAATCATAGTGGATCATTTGCTTTTGAAAGTGAGGTTACTGTTGATGCTGTTTTTCTACTTAGTTCCAAGTTTTGTTTGCAATATATATATCCTACCTATGGTTAGAGAAATATTTCCAATCGATAATGTTTAAAAATTAAACTTACTTTGTTTAATGCAATACATTAAAAATTTTCAGCTATGTTTTTTTAACATTGTTACAATTATTTACCCACTATACTACTTAAAAACATGCTACCATTTCACTTTATTATCACACTTAGGTCTCTGTGAGAAAAATGTTTTTTCTCTTGAGTTTAATGGAAGCCAGCCAGCAACATTTCTTTGTCCACCTGGTTGTGAGAGTTTTACATTCTCTTTATGGGGAACAGAAATTTACAGTGGTCGTTCTCACATTTGTGCAGCTGCCTTACATAGTGGTATAATTACAGGTAAGTCATTGAAGCCTTTACAGTTAGTACTTCTAAACCAATGGTTTCCAACCTTTTTTTAAAGCATTCCCCTTGCTTATTTTAAAACTTTTTATTCCTCCCCTACCAGACAAGGAGTGATATGAAGTAATATTAAATAGTTTGGAACCACTGGTCTACTTAAAACAAATACTACACTTGAAAAGTGGAAATTCCTCCCCTTAACTTCTAAAATTCCTCCCTGGTTGGGAACCACTGACCTAAACCATCTTGTTTTTAGATCGTGGAGGATTGGTGACAGTTTACAAGATGCCTGGGATGTCATCTTATTTCAGAAGCACACAAAATGGGATAACTAGCAGATGGTATGGATCCTACAGTAGATCATTTACATTTTCAAGTGAGTAAAAAAACAATTGGGTTGCACAAACTATTTTTTGCTACACATATTGATTCACTCTGTTTATTTTTTTCTGACCCGCTAGCCCCCTAAATTGGGACAAATTATTAAACAATGTCTGAATTGGATTAAATTTAGATAGTTTGTGTAACATGTCATATTGAAGCAGAAATTGCTGTGTATAGCCCTAGTGGTTGCCCCGCTAGCCCCAGAAAAGTTAAACAGTCTTTATTCTTCAACACATCACAAATGAAAATTTTCTGTGCAAAATTCAGTTGTATCAATCCGTTATGAATTACTTGTTGGTGTTAAATGAAACTTAAACAGAAAGGAATCAGTGGTGGAAGCTGTCATTAGCTTAGTGATCTAAGCCTCCAATGGTTAAGATTTTTAACAATGTCTGAATTGGATAAAAATTTAATACACTTTGGTTTGGGCCCTAGTGGTTTGTTTTTTCATTTACTTCACCTCTATGGCCCCAGCCATTAGTCCTGATTAAGATACAACCCAATATGTGTGTATAAAACATTCACTACCTTTCGACAATGGACAATGGAAAATGTTTTACACACAAGTACTGCTGGTATCTTTTTATTGAAATTATTTAAAACTAAATTGTGTCCCCATGATTAAGTTTTATTTTTATGAACAAAATTATTATGGACATACCTTTGTTTTTAAAGGATTTGGACCATGCACAAGATCTGCCAATGCACTGGAGTTTTCTGGACATGACACAGGATATGCATGTCCTTCAGGATGTGCGGATTCTTCTCATTTGTGGGGAACTACACTATACACAGATAATTCTTATATTTGTGCAGCAGCTGTACATGCTGGGCGGATAGATGGTAAGAGATTTGTCTTCCTAAACACTTGGTTTCTAAACTTTTTATGATACATATGTACTAGATTCTGGTGGAAGCTTTACTATCTACAAATACAATGGATTGGAATCATATACTGGAAGTGATCAGAATGGAGTAATAAGCCAACCATTTGGTAGTTGGAATGGATCATTTGCATTTGAAAGTGAGTGCAAAAAACATGTTAAAACTTTATAACATTCCAATTAAGGAAAAAATGTTTCTGATCCAACCTTCTTCTGGACAACAAACAGATCTATGCTCGAAACTACCTAGGAATCTTATTTGGGACGAAGATAATACTGCATCAATTTATTGTCCACCCGGTTGCCTGGAGGATGCCACCATTGTGTATGGAACTGGAATTTACAGTTTTGAAAGTAAAATTTGTCCAGCTGCCTTACATGATGGTGCAGTCACGGGTAAACGAAAGTGTAATGGTTTGTTTGTCTGTATTTTACTTTGATTGGTAAACGAAGCTATAAGATATTTTTACAGTAACTACTCTATTGAAATTTTGTGAAGTTGCTCACTTAAATGCAAACAGAATGCAGCTCATGGGTTTTTATGAGAAAAATACCAACATGAAGATTGCACCACTTGTATGCTATTTTAGATGCTGGTGGACTGGTTACAGTTTACAAGCTTACTGGCTTGCCTTTTTATACTGGGAGTAGTCAAAATGAAGTAACAAGTTGGTCATACAGAGCTTGGGACAGATCTTTCGTTGTTTCTGGTTAGTTATTATTTTACTCAAAATCGTTAGTTTTTTGTTTTCTGTAAGACGCTTTTCAGGTGGTAATGTTATCTAGATAGTTTGTGGAAAGGTTTTTTGGCCCCTAAACACAATATGCATTAGAACCCTATCTTTTTTGTGTAATTTTATCACAACAATACTGTTTTAAGTGTAACCTATCATTGTTGGAAAACTACTCCTTTGCAACCGTCACAACTAATTTTATTAAATGCTGACACACTTAGTTATATGACAGCAAAGTCACTTAAGGTTTCCAGTATAACTTTAGTATTACAATGCTTTTGCAAACAGTAATAAGATGTATTTTTTTAAGATCCATGCTTAAAACTAGTGAATCAGTTGGAATTTGGTGGACAAAGATCTGCTGCATATGCATGTCGGGCCGGTTGCTTGTCTGCTGCGTATCAAGTGTGGGGAACTGAGTTTTATTCCAACAACTCGTCAGTATGTGCTGCAGCTATACATGCTGGCATAATTACTGGTAATACTTAAAATACTAAACCCTAAACTATACTTAATGTTTTAGTGTAATATTTTTCTTTCATTTGTTCTTGATTGTACAATATTTTTTTGTCCTGAATTCGGACATTTCTGACACCACATGTTTCAGATTCTGGTGGAAATGTTACTGTGTATAAATACCACGAACTCAACTCATTAAATGGCAGTGATCAAAATGGAGTTTTGAGTAAATCCTTGGAAAGTTTGTCTGAATCAATTACTTTTTTGGGTAAGAGATAAAAGTCTGTGTATTTTGGCAAAAAAACTAGCTTTTTTTAAAAATAAACTATATTTGTGAAAACTATATCTAGTTAATTCCAAATTGCATGCATGCAAAAACAAAATCTTGAACACTATCTAAACCATGACTTTTGTAAATATGAGAACATTAGCTACACTATAGTCACTGCTTATATATCTTTTCTTAATTTGTGGATGATGTGCTAAAATTAATTTAAACATACCAATTTTTCATTCAAAAGTATGTTTCAAATTTGTTTCCAAGTTAATTCTGTCACACTGCAATCACCCAAATATTTCTCTAGAACATGACGTCATTTATAATTTAGATTTGTGCAAAAAACAAGCCTCCCAATTGTTTTCTAATTCCAATGAATCTGCATCATTTTATTGTCCACCTGGTTGTCAGACCGTGTATTCCAAGTTGTGGGGAAATCGTATTTACACACTTCCCTCATATGTTTGTGCTGCAGCAATACATGATGATGTTTTGACAGGTACTGGAAAATAGGTTTCTTGATCAGTAATGTATTTTCAGGTTAGGGTCAAACTGTGTCATTTTATGTCAAACATATTTTATATCAACCAACTAGTGTTTGAACACACTTGTCAAGCTTTCTCACTATTAAAACACTGAGAACAAAAGTTGTGTTTAGTCCTATTTATTATTTTCAGGCAGATTTAGTGACAAAATCATTGCCTTGTTTTGCCAGATGCTGGAGGATCTGTCACAATATACCTGGTTCCTAGACAAAACTGGTATAGTAGTGTTAGAAAAAATGGTGTCACAAGCAGATCAGATCGAACTTGGCAAAGGGGCTTTGCTTTTTCTGGTTTGTAAATGTCTGACACTTACAGGATACCTTTGTCATTGAGGTCCTTTTTCAAAATGTATCTGGCCAATAAAACACACACAGTGTTACATGCATATTTACACTAATCCAATAAAATTTCTAAAATGGCAATAATCATTTTAAAGTTGTACAATAGATATTTTTAAATGACAACATTAAACAGTTTAAATTTTTTGCTTAGATTTATGCAGAGCAAACTACAGCCAGGTGAGACATAATAATCGGAATGGTGTAAAGTTTCTCTCTTTTATATGCCCAACTGGTTGTGATGCAGTCACATCTCATTTGTGGGGTACCGATATTTACACACATGATTCATACATTTGTGCAGCAGCTCTTCATGCTGGTAGCTTAACCGGTAAATTAAGCATTTGTTTTTTGTGGATAAAAAACTTGCGTAACATGTCAGGAATCCCTTTTTAGTTCGTGGTGGATATGTTGTTGTGCACAGACATCCTGAACATTCAGGATTTATTGGAAGTGAAAGAAATGGAATAGTAAGTCAATCATATGAAAGTTTCACCAGATCTTATGCCTTTCAAAGTAAGTTTAATGTTGTCCTGACCATTTTGTGAAAATATAGCCCAATGTCTTGCCAATTTTTAGTAAAATTACAGACTATGTGTTACTTTAACAAAAGCATGATTTGGTCCGGGTTGTCTGCCAAATATGCCCATCAATCAATCTTAGCTGACTTCGATCGGCATTATTCCCCTTCCCTTATGGCAGTGTTTCTGAACACTTTTTGGCTGCACATAAGTTTTGAGAAATTTAATTACACTGTGAAATAGACTTTTATGTTAAATTTTGAATCATATTGCAAGACGTCCCATTCACCACTTTTTCCAATTGAAAGTAATTTTGTCAAGACAATATTAAGAAAAAGATAAATTCTTTACACAGCAAACATGTGTAAAACAAGATGAAATTTTAAATGTGGTATTGTTCTTGAGAGGGCAGAGTATGTGTAGATGCACCCAAATCTTTCGCGGGTGTAGGATTTTCTTTCCTGCAGTCATGTTATTGAACTTCTGACATAAAATTTACGTCTTGATTGTATAAAACATTTATAGGTAGTGTGTGGTCCCTTTAGTTTGACTGAACTCACCCTGCCTGCATAAAGATGTCTAAACAATTCAAAGTGGAGTAGATGTTACAGAAACATCCCCCCAGTGTATGAATATTTTGCCAATTTGGTGCTTCTGCCTTATTTAGCTGTGTTGGGAAGGGAGACATGTGCATTTGTTCTTGCAAAAACAACTACACAAAAAGACCACCAGGGGACCCAATGCAAATACATACAGTATAACATTTTTCATGGTGCCGTTGGTATAATTTTTAGTGTTTATATTAGTTTGATTACTAAAAGCATATTGGTACATTTATTCAAAACTATTTGTTTTATAGCTTTTCCATTTCTATTAATTGTGTTTTTATTAAAGACTACTGCCTAAGGATAGGTTCACGACTCACATATAACCAAAATGGAACAGCAACATACAATTGTCCTTCTGGTTGTAAAAAAACTAAGCAGTGGTTTTCTGGATATGGGATTTATAGTGCCAACTCGATAGTTTGTGCATCCGCCATACATGATGGCACAATGACAGGTTTGTCAGTTTTGTTTATCTATTTTGGTTTTCTATTGTACCTACATTGTTGTGATCATGCTTTTCTCTCTTCAGATGATGGTGGATTGATCACAATATATAGACTTCCAGGACAGCGCTCCTATATTGGCAGCGAACATAATGGTTTAACCAGCAAACAGTCTAGACATAGCCGGATGTCTTTTGCATTTTCAGGTATGTAACTTAAAAGATTCTAATCAGTTGGAATAGGATGAGACAAAAGGTACCAATATTTTAAGGCCGAAATAATAGGATGACCCATAAGGTACCAATACTTAGGTACCAATACGAGCCGAAACATTACTTTAGGGCCCAAATATCTTTAATTTGAATTTTGGGTTCTGAAAAAGAACTGTACAATGAAAACTGCTAAAAGTGGAGTCTCCAGTATGACGAATCAAACTGTACGTTGACAACCTTCATCAGTTTAACAACGGTGTTTATTTCATAAAGAGACAACTCAGTTTTTAATCTATTCACAAATCTCTTGTAGTTAGAAAGCAGAGAAACCATGACTGTGTTCCAAGCTTAACTTGCTGTAACTGTAATTCTATGTTACTCATTTGGTAAAATGCATTTATGAGTTTATTTCGCTTGGTGAAAGAAAAAATAGCGACACAATAGCACTAAATCAATCACCAGGCCGAAAATAGCTGTGCAACGAGGGGGCCTTAGAAGCTAACCACCCCTGCTAGGGAGAGTATGGGGTTCGACAGGAAAACAAAGTATAAACCCTTGCCTGTGTATAAATCTGTTTCTGTTAAGTTCGAGGCTCAGCTGTAATCTTTTTTAATTGCATGTTTGCACATGCAGACCCATGTACGAGACAAGCCAAGCAGTTAGACTTTGGTGAAGAAATGTTCACTTCATTTCCATGCCCAGCCAGTTGCAATGTTACATCAGCTCGCGTTCGGGGAACTATTATTTACACTGACGATTCTTCTATTTGTGCTGCAGCCATTCATGATGGTCGCATAACAGGTGAGGTTGATTCAGTGGCATCAATTTTAAAAATACTATCATAAAGATAGTCAGTTGCAAAGCCACAATTCATAAAAAAACGTCCAAGTCGCAAAACAAGGCTTTGTTTGGAAGCAAACCTCAATTGTGATGTCACAACTTGTTAAAACATTTCTAACATATTCTACTTGTATGAATTAATTTGGTTTGGACAACTAATTTGGAATCCAAGTTAATTTTGTACACTTCCAGATTTAATCAGCTGTTATCTCAGATATTTTTTCATTGTCGTCTTTTGCAATATTTTGTAGTGGTCCGCCAAAACAAATTGTCTTAAAAAGTGGGCCATGACAGGAAAAAGGTTGGAAACCACTGACTTAGTGCATAAAGATTATTGAAAAATGGATTTAAAAGTCCATCATATTGACTCTTGGAACATAAAAACTAAATAAGTTGCATATCCTAAATCATGCTTTTGTGAGGTACACCTGAAAATGGTGAAGTGCATAAACTTATTCTCTTTCTTTAGATTCTGGTGGAATTGTAACTGTCTACAAATATGATGGACTATCATCGTATACTGGGACAGAACAGAATGGGGTTGTGAGTGAATCATTTGGGAGATGGACTGGATCATTTGCTTTGGAAAGTTAGTTTACTGTACATTTTACTTTTTGCTCTCATTGTTGATTGAATTGTTTGTACCTACTGTGTCTTGTCATGCACAGTCGAGCATTTGCTTTAAGAAATATCCTAGCAGATACATTGAACTGTTAAAACAACAAAACAAATTTCAGATTTGTGTGAAAAACAAACTAATCAAATCGAATTTCGTGGACAAGAATCAACAACCATGTATTGTCCCTCTGGTTGCCAAAATACAACCGAGCGTCTCTGGGGAACAGGAATTTACACTGATCGCTCTTATATTTGTGCTGCAGCTATACATGATGGTGCGATCACAGGTGAGATTGCTTAAGTTGCTTCTGAACAGTTGTGTTACTGCTTTAACAATGGCAATGTTGAAAAACTGGTTGCTACTATTGCTTAAGTATTTGCCACTACCCTTCCTTACGGCGCTTGAAACTATCTGGCAGGGTTTCTTTCAGTGGTTTGTTTTTTCGTCAAACCCCACCCCCTTTACCTAAAAAGAGTGGTTAGTTTTAGCCCCACCTGACTGGTTCCACTAGTCCCACCCACTTCTCCCCTTGATCGGGTCTTGATTGCATCAAACTCACACTCCGATGTCAGTCACCGCCACATAACGCCTGTAATGACGCTGTGGCTGCAGCACGTTCAACCATTATTCACCAATTGTGCCCTTTACTTTTTCGTTCTCCAAATGTTTCTACGTAGCGCAACTAGATCCAGCTTGGTGATTGTTTTAGTTCAACTGTGTTGCTACGATTTCTTTCACCAAGCGAAATAAACTCAACTCATACCGCATTTGTATGAATATTAGTCTGTGAGGCTCTTAATGATTCGTATATAAAATTGTTTCTAAATGTGCATGTTCTACCATGATTTGCTGGACTTCTTAAAGCTCCAGAATTGTTGCATGTACATATAAACCAGACAATTTGCTTAAGCACTGCATTTGAAAGTTTGTTTATGTTCAGATTTTGGTGGAGTTGTCACACTCTACCGTGGTGGCTCAATGTGGGCATATTTTAACAGCACCCAAAACGGAATCACCAGCAAATCTTACACCTGGTGGTATGGATCGGTTTCATTTACAGGTAAAAAACAAATGTCGTGTAATGCGTTTAGAAAGTAAAGGTCAACAAACAGTTGATTTTGCAGACCTCTGTGGGAAACAAGGCGACCAATTGGAGTTTAATGGACAAAACGCGCAGTCATTCACATGTCCGCCCAATTGCCAGGAAACTTCGACCGGTGTTTGGGGAACTAGAATTTACACGAAAAACTCGCACATTTGCGCTGCGGCTGTTCACGACGGAAGCATTTCCGGTAGGAGGCAGTAAAGTTTTTGTGTTTTACCACTATGTTAAGCGTGCGCCTGATCGAATTGCCTGGTTTTGTGCGTTGACTAAGTGCTGTCCGCAGAAGGTAAAAAACAATATGATCCTACACAGTTAATCTTCTACACACAGGTGATGTAAACAGATTGGTTGTGGTCATATTAACAAAATTTTTGTGTAAAAAAATCTATCTTCTTTCAACCGATGTCACTGTTCAGGTTTTATTTAATTGCGTTTCTTATTTTGCTAAGATTCTGGAGGACGCTTGACTGTCTATAAAACCGCTGGACTTCCTTCATATACTGGAAGTGAACAAAATGGAATAACAAGCCAAACCTTTGGTAGCTGGAGGGAATCCATTACTTTTACCAGTAAGTAGTTTAACCAGTGCTATCAAATTTAGATAAATTTAAAATTAAATGTTTAAATGGGTTTGTATGTTTTTCCTCATAAAGCATAACCGTACTAGTAAAACAAAGAGGAAGATTAGTAAAACTCAACAAAGCAAACATGCATTTAAGGTACATTGTTTAATGAAGCCAAGTATACAACAGAATTAACTTCCGCTGGTGGTAAAATATACTGCGAGGTATGGTATTGCAGATTAACAGGGTTACGATATGTGCAGATACTTTTTGGACGATACCTCAAAAGTTGCAGGACAGTCACTGTTTGAAAGTAAATAGCGTAAGGTATTGTTAACAAGATGGTAATTGACTTCCGTGTGTCGCAGATCCTTGCACCAGACAAGCCGATCATTTGGACTTTAATGGAATGGAATCAGCGTTTTTCCCTTGCCCACCTGGCTGTCAAGATACAACCGCTCGCTTGTGGGGAACCGACATATACACAGATGATTCTTACATATGTGCTGCCGCTATACATAGTAGTCAAATAATAGGTGAGGTGCACTGGAAAACACAGAAAGATATCTCTTTTTTTTGGGGGGGGGGAACTAGCGAAACTATCTGTTTTGCACCAGTGAAGGTAAAAGTATTGTGTTTTTGTGCGCACTTGTGTTTCTTTTCCCCTTTTGTAGGCTCAGCAATATTTGTTAAAATACGTGCACTCTTGACTTTATTTGGGTTCCTGCAACATTTAGAATGTAGGCGGTAAGCCCCCGATATTTTGTTTTCTGGTCCCCAATGGCTTGACTGACTACAAGCTTGTATTACTTTAGTAAGTAGAAGACTTAAAAGCTTCCGGGGTTAATTGACAAGGAATTCGAAAAAACGCGAAGAGTCGCTAGGCTGTTCCTAGTTTCATCGTTTATACTGTTTAAAATGAGGTTTGTTGCAGTTTTAAACCAAATTTTGTTGTCTAATTGACACAGGTAGTGAAGGTGGATTGGTACAGGTGATGATGAGGGGTTCACAAAACACTTTTACCAGCTCTACTCGACAGGGAATCACTTCTAAGTTTTACGGTGCCTGGCCTCGCTCCTTCAGTTTGCTAGGAAATTAAAAACCTTACACACAAGTGCATTGTCTGAATAAGTAGTTTGTATGATAAAGTCCGACCATAAGAGTGTCAAATTTTTATTTGCATTTTCGACCGATTTTCGATGATCAAAACGTAGATTTGTAAACCAATAAAAAACCGAAATTACTCGTCAAATTGTGTTCGACCTGCTTAAGGAGAGGTAGCAAGTGTGAACCTACAGCTAATTTGTGCTATTAGACCGAAGTAAGGAATCGTTTAAAAAGCAGACATTATCCATTGCACTTATTTTACTTTGTGCATCAAACATATGTTTTTGTGTCGTCATGCATCTGGCTTGCTGCTAACAAATAAGTGCGAAATATGGCGACGTTACTTGAAAACGCCAAATGTGGTGACTATTTTATCTCAAATAGTTTTTACTGGTATTCATAGGGTTTACACGATGACATAAGTTACATTGAACGTCCACTCTAAAAGGTTTTTTTAATGTGGTGAAATGAGTCAATGTAACCTGCATGCGACCAAATTAATTTTATATGGGCATCGTAACTGCTAAACATCTGTGGACGTTGTTATGATTTTGTCAGGAATTTCTTGGTGTCAGTACAAATGTACCTGTAAAATTTTTATACGTGTCCTGCTGACCAAACATAACCCACTTTTGGACAGGTCAATCCTGCCTTTAGGATTGTTTTCGTTCGTNTGCTAACAAATAAGTGCGAAATATGGCGACGTATACTTGAAAACGCCAAATGTGGTGACGATTTTTTTCTCAAATAGTTTTTACTGGTATTGGTAGGGTTTACACAATGACATAAATTACATTGAACGTCCACTCTAAAAGGTTTTTTTATGTGGTGAAATGAGTCAATGTAATTTAAAACCTGCATGCGACCAAATTAAATTGATATGGGCATGGTAACTGCTAAACATCTGTGGACGTTGTAATTATTTTGTCACAAATTTCTTGGTGTCAGTACAAATGTACCTGTAAAATTTTTATACGTGTCCTGCTGACCAAACATAACCCACTTTTGGGCAGGTCAATCCTGCGTTTAGGATTGTTTTCGTTACGAAATGCGCCCCAAAAAGAATTTGGCAAAAGGTTTCCGGTGTGAACCTGGGCGGGAACGATAAAAATGGATAGATACGGACACGGTACAATTTCACTTGTCATAAATTATTAGTCTGATGCACGAGTCACCGCATTTTACCCATGGTTACCTAACATTATGTGCGTCGGTGACCTTCACAAACGGTTGTCTTTTTGCTTTCAGTGTTTTCGGTTCCGAATATTTTCAAATAATTGCTTTCGATTGTGTGTGAAAAGCTTTTCTTATCGGGTGGATAACACAGTGGTATATCTAACATTCCATGCCAGTTTTGACCACGTTCAAAACTAATATTTTTTCCATTTTACCCATTAAATGATCTTAAAATAATTAGCTTTGTGTTGAGTTAAAGTTACAGCAGTATTGCGTTAAAAGTAAATGAAACCCCACCAATTATTTGCCCGTTATATTGCGCACGTCGTAAAGTTATTCTAAAGAAACAAAAATATCAGGACATATACACCTATCGCATTCAAACTGGTGGATGGATGGACTAAGCAGATTTCGTAGCACCAACAAGCAAGATCTCCTGAAGTTGCAACATAGCCTATTTGTGGTGAAAAACATCTTTCTAAGTTGCTTTCAGGTTTTCCGTTGACGTCACACTTACCGGACAGAAACAGCCAGCGGGCTTGGCGTAGCCTACAAGTTATAAGATAACAGTCTTGTGAAAGATACCGTGCGAAGCGTCTCTGTTACGTCACCAAAAATTCCGCTTTTTCAAGGTAGCGTTAAGCTGAAATGTCAATGTACAAAGAAATGCAAACAGCAGAACGTAGGTGATAAAAAGTTCTGGAGAGTTATACGAACACATACAAACGATTCGGTTTTGTGGATAATATTTAAAAACATTATAACATGATAAATAACATAAAAAGGTTTATTTTACCTGTTAATGGTTAAAAAAATAAAAATATGAGTAAATATGCCCAATTATATTATTAATGTTTCATGACTTGCTAAATCGTAACTTTCGCGACATAAGTTCACGCATCTCCGTGATATACAAGCTACGTTTTCTTGCACATCAAACAGGTGCTCCTAAAGAAAAATTTGTGGACACAATTTGCTGCATATAGTGTATGCAAAGATACCAAAATGCGAAGCGTTTGGCGGTTTTTAGTAGTTTTCGGTAGCTTTTGTCTTGCTAGATATATTTCTGCATTTCTTTGCAGACCAGATGCGGTTTTGAAATGCGGAAGAGTATATGCCTTAAAGCTTTTTTGCGGTCACCTAAGGGCTTGTCAAACGACCCGGTACCATTGACGTGGGTTTCGGCAAAGTTCTCGGACGTCAGCTATTTTATGTATACTTTAAAGAGCATTTCGGTTGCCTTATAAGTACATGGAAAAAACGGTTGATAGCATAAAAGCCCTCTGATAATGTCCAATCTCCTGCAAGTAGAATATTTCGCTGATGAAGGGATTTTAAGCGGAAGTCGGGCGATGTTTGATCTTTGACCAGCAATCAGGGAAATGTTTGACTTGACAACTTTCCGGTAGCCGTAATTGCCGCAATCGTTTATTATTAGTTGTGCGTAGTTGCAGGAAGGTCGCTTTCTAGAAAGTCGGGGGAGTTTGGTTGCTGCATTAATAAGCTTGCTTAGGAAGTATTTTTTTGGGATGTAAGGGTTGGACCATGGTTTTTATATTTTAAGCCTTTTGTTTTTTCAGTTTTGTAAGGGATTTCGATGCAGGCACCACTCTTTTTTGTGATTTTGTTTGCCGGTGTGACGTTCGCTAGCGGGCTTGTCCCTTTTCCGCCGAACATAGGTACGTAGCAAAAGCAATTGAATTGCAAAATTTAAAAACTTTTTTACGGT
Organism: Phallusia fumigata; assembly: GCA_008931825.1. Classification (NCBI taxonomy): domain Eukaryota; kingdom Metazoa; phylum Chordata; class Ascidiacea; order Phlebobranchia; family Ascidiidae; genus Phallusia; species Phallusia fumigata. Next base: position 14,945 of record QXVZ01022296.1, on the reverse strand, counting down.
TTAGTAAGTATTATGGTTTAGTTTATTCTATCAATGAATCACTAGTCGATAGTAAATGCCAGTTATGTTTAAAAAATTCGATACGATTAGCCAAAAGGCAGAATTTTGTAAATTTTAATCCGAATGTGACTGCGGGCCTTTGCTAACGTACTTCACGGTTTTATGTTTTTTATCAGATGATTGCCATGTACAAGCAAACCAAGTGCAGTACAAAAACTACTTTAAGTTCGTTTGTCCGTCTGGTTGTCAAATGGCGTCAAATCAAGTGTGGGGATCCAGAATCTATAAGGATGACTCTCACATTTGCGCAGCCGCGATTCATGACGGTGTGCTACAAGGTAGAAAATGCAAACATTATTCTTACTTACTATGCCCCTAAGTAACGCGAAAACACCATCTTCCTTAAATCTTCATTAGATTCTGGCGGAGTGGTAACTGTCCATCTTCTTGATGGACTGCAATCTTACGCTGGTAGCAGGCGAAACGAGATTACAAGCGAATCATTTGAAAGTGGGACAGGGTCGTTTACCTTTGGTGGACTTAACTGGGAAGTTACAGGTGGGTTTAAGTTGCAAGGTTTTAAGCTTTGTTTTTACTTACCATCAAGGTTTTTTCTTTTTAACCGTTAGATTTATGCCAAAATCAAGCAAATAAGCTGGAGTTTTACGGGATGAGCTCGATTTCTTGGGCATGTCCCTCTGGTTGCAATGCAACATCATCTCATGTTTGGGGAACTGGAATTTACAAGGACGACTCTTACATTTGTGCAGCTGCTATTCATGATGGCCGAATTACCGGTAGGTTCAGATCTTTTTCTTCAAACTCGACCCACTGTCAACTGTGCGCATTGTTACCTTAAAGCAGCGCACATTTCCACCCCATTATAAACAAATCAATCATTCTGGTTTTAATCACTAGACTCAGGAGGACATTTTACCATCTACGTACTCGATGGACTGCAATCGTATACAGGCAGTGAACAGAATGGAATATCAACCAAATCATTCGGAGTTTGGTTTCGGTCGTTTTCTTTTGAAAGTTGGTTTATAGTTTAAATCATTTTAGTGAAAACGTATTGACAGTTTAATGCTTTGATTGGTTTAAATTAAATTTGACTGTGACAGTGATATTATACGTTTAGTTGATAGACAAGTCCTAAAACTTTTCACAAACTGATAACAACTTCATTATGCTGTGAATCTTTACAATGCCACCAAAATTGATTTCTGGATTGCAAAAACCATGTCGGCGCGCTGTTTAAAACTGTTTTTTCTGTAATTTTGTGTTTAATTTTTGTGTCACAAAAAACTGTTGTTTCTATGGTAATTCAAAACAAACGTTTCGCGCCTAAATGCAGTTTTGCGCCAACCCGTTTTAAGCATGCCAGTCATTTTCTGAGTACAAGACATTAACGTCCGATGCCTTACACCAAGATTTTTCTAAAGATTTTTGCAAAAAACGGGCCAGCCAACTTGAGTTCAATGGACAGGAATCAACAACGTTTTATTGTCCACCTGGTTGCCAGGATACTACTGACCGACTGTGGGGAACTCATGTTTATACTGATGGGTCTTTCATATGTGCAGCAGCTATTCATGATGGCGAAATAACAAGTGCTACATCATACTCTTCCGCATGGTTTGTTCTTTTACAATTATGTTTGTCTTTTAGGTTCAGGAGGATTGGTCACAGTTTTCTTACTTCCTGGTTTGTATTCGTTTACTGGCAGCACACAGAAAGGGATAACAAGCAATTCGTATGGATATTGGTACAGATCCTTTACATTTGCAGGTAGTTCTCAAATCATCTACCCAGATTTGAAATAATTACAAGTGAAACTGTGATAAATATAATCAATTCTGCATGTCACATAACAATATTCGTTGTAATGCTTTTGGGCCGAACCCAAATATCCAACTTTAGAAAGCCAACAGTGTATCTTGTAATCGTAACTATAAATTCTACTACATGTTTAAATGTTATTGAGTTATTTGGAAGATTAATTGTCATTAATCTACAATCATGAAAACTTATCAGACTTTCAATTTGACAGCCTAATGTGATATATCTCCATCATCAAAGCACACCAAATTTGTGTGATGCATTTAGCAATGTTGTTATTACTGACATTGTTTGCATTTATCAGCATAACATGTCACTATCAGTAGCAAATGCATATTGGCATTCCATTGTAGATCTATGTACAAAACAAGCTGATCAATTGGATTTTAATGGGCAAGGCACCAAGTATTTTCCATGTCCCTCAGGATGCCAAGCAACTTCATCTCGTGTTTGGGGAACTGGAATATACACAGATTATTCATATATTTGTGCAGCAGCTATTCATGATGGTCGTTTAACAGGTACATTATTACATTAAAAAAATTTAATTTCCTGATTCGAGACATAATTTCTCATAGTGTTGAAAATTAGATTCTGGTGGTAATGTTGCTGTTTACACATATGGTGGAGTTTCTTCATATACTGGAAGTAACCAGAATGGAATTTTGAGCAAACCTAATGGAAATTATAGTGCATCATTTGCCTTTGAAAGTAAAGTTGTAGATTATGATGTGTTTTGTGCCTGAGTTGCAAGTATTGCATGGATTGAATATCTTGCCTGTGTTTTATTTTTTTGGACTAAACAAGCATGAACATCTTGTTTCTCAAATTCACATAAAATTTGAATGGAAAAAAATTAGTAGTTTAGTAGTTTTCTACTTCTATTTGAACAAAATTGAGCTTTTTTCCTTGTCCAATATCATGTAGATCTTTGTCAGAAAAACGTTTACTCTCTTGAATTTCATGGAGGCCAATCAACAACATTTTCATGTCCACCTGGTTGCAAAAATTTTACATTCTTTTTGTATGGAACGGAAATTTACAATGTTTTGTCTTATGTGTGTGCAGCTGCCTTACACAATGGTATAATAACAAGTAAGTCCATACACTATTAATATTCAGCCTATGAATGTACTTTAAGCTTTCTAATTTTTAGATTCTGGTGGATTGGTTACAATTTACCTACTGCCTGGGTTATCCTATTATGTTAGTAGCACCCAGAATGGAATTACTAGCAAGCAGTATGGACATTTTTCCGGATCATTTACATTTTCAGGTTGGTGTAAAACAGTTGTTGCAAGTGGATTCAGAGCATTTTAATTTTAAATTTTTAATATTTTTCAGCACCCAAAATTGTTATGTAACGGTGTTTAGGATTTTTTAATTTGTTTATTATGCATCACAAAATCTGCCAGTTCTAAATTTAATAACTTTGTTAGAGATTACATACACTCCAAGAATTTTTTTAGAATTCGGTCCGTGCACAAGACAAGCCAATGAGTTGGAGTACACTGGCCAAAGTGCAGGGTATGCATGTCCCTCTGGGTGCAAGCAGACTGCTCATTTGTGGGGTACTACTCTTTACATGGATTTATCTTACATTTGTGCAGCTGCTGTACATGATGGCCGAATAGATGGTAGCATTTTTTTTTCTACAAAAACATCTGGTTAATTTCTTAGCAGTCTTTAAAACATACTACCATTTTTAAACCAGATTCGGGTGGGAGTGTTACTGTGTACAAATATGATGGATTGCCATCATATACTGGAAGTGATCAAAATGGAGTTATAAGTAAATCTTTTAAAGACTGGAATGGATCATTTGCATTTGAAAGTAAGTGTAATTGCATTTTTAATTCATTATTGTTTGGTAAAAAAATACTTACAAAACTAATTAAGATCAGTAATGGTACATCAAGTAATAACTACCTCAATACATCAACAATAAAATTGTTGTAAATGTCTAAATCTCGAAGTTTTAATATGTTTGTTAGCTTCTCAAAAAATGTGCTTTCTTTAAACAACTTTGTTGATTGTAAAGAGTATGAAAACAACTTTTGTCTTAATTATTACCACTTACAGACATATGCAGGAAAAAACTCAACCAACTTGATTGGATTGAAGGTAATATTGCATCAATTTATTGCCCACCTGGTTGTCTGGAAAGTGCTGTAAATGTGTATGGGACAGGAATTTACACCTCTAAAAGTGCACTATGTAGGACAGCTATTCATGATGGTGCAATTACAGGTACTCTACAGCACAATGTTTTTGTTGTTGTTGTGATAGAGAGAACTAATGCCGTTTACTGCTGCTCAGTACATTTTTCTATTTTATCAGTTTGTGACTGAAAGCTCACGAAAGAAGTTCTTTTCATTACAAAGGCATAAAGGCCAACCATGCTTTGGATAATCAATTTTAAGTTTGAAAGAAGATTGTACCACTTTGACAATTAGGTTTAATAGTTTTGTTTTTCCAGATGCTGGTGGATTGGTCTCAGTTTACATGCTTGTTGGCTTGCCTTATTACACTGGAAGTACACAGAATGGGCTGAGAAGCTTATCAAATGGAGCCTGGCATAGATCTATTTCAGTTTCTGGTTGGAAAATAAAATTTTACTTCGAGTTTTTTTAATATTTGTTTTTGTTTTTCAATTACCGAACCATTATCATTTGCAGTATAATTTTTTGTTTTTAAGAATAATTATGTGTAAAACTTGTATAGAACCATGTTTTTTGGAAGTAAGCTTTTATTAAGTTTCCAACGCCAGGTAGGTTGCGAATACCAGAAGAAGTGTGGCTTGTTTTTAAAACCAAATCATTTGTTTGCCACTTTTGAGATATTATTACTGGCAATTTTCTGTTGCCATCTACTTACTACACAAAATTCTAAAGTGTACTAAACAGAAAAAAGAGAATGTTTTGATTGTGTNATACCAGAAGAAGTGTGGCTTGTTTTTAAAACCAAATCATTTGTTTGCCACTTTTGAGATATTATTACTGGCAATTTTCTGTTGCCATCTACTTACTACACAAAATTCTAAAGTGTACTAAACAGAAAAAAGAGAATGTTTTGATTGTGTTTTTAGATCCATGCTTTAAACTAGGAAATCAATTGGACTTTGGTGGACAAAGATCTGCTGCATATGCATGTCGTGCCGGTTGCTTGTCTGCTGCATATCAAGTGTGGGGAACTGAATTCTATTCAAATAATTCTTCTATATGTGCTGCAGCTATACATGCTGGCATAATAAGCGGTATTACATGACATGTTTAGATTTAAGTGTTAAAGAAACAGTTTTCAACAGTTCTTACCACAAAAGTAGCTGCTTTGCTAAAATACCCCAATCTTTTCACTAATTTAAGACAAAAAAGTTTGTTTTTGAATGGAATTGCGACACAATGCAAAGTCATAAGTGTGTCTTTAACAAACAATTTTAAAGATGCAATGTTAACCTTTGTTGAAATATGTTTTTAGATTCAGGTGGAAGTCTTACAGTGTATAAACATGTTGAACACAAATTACTGAATGGAACTAATCAAAATGGAATAATGAGTAGACCATTGCCAAGTTTGATTGATTTATTCACTTTTAAAGGTATAATATAGGGCAAATTTCAAAACCAAGTTGTGCAAACAGCATGATTTTCAGTATGCATGCAACTGAAAGAAAGTTTATATATTTCATAACATTGCGTATAAGTGCTTTAAATCATTAAGTATTATTGATTTCTATTCAATATTTTAGTGTCTTTTAATTGGATCATATTAAACATATTTTATGAATTTTTTGACCCATCAATAAAACTGATATTTTTTTGCTTTTTTCATTTAAATTTAATAAACAAATCAAACTTTTTGAAAATAAACCATTTAAAACACTAAACATGAATCTGGTAATTACTGTTATCATAGATATCGTTTCCATGTGTTTTGTGCATAAATATGTGTTATGGTGCAACTGTATTATATCACTGATGATGGCATGTGGTTATTCTTAAATAGTTTCATAAATAAAGCATGTTGCTTTTAAGCTCTTTTTGGTATTATGCTGCATATTGCCAATTTAAATGCCTAATATTATTTATTTCGTGATTTAGATTTGTGCTCAAGAAAGGGTTCCCAAATGTTTTTCTACTCCAATGAACCCGCATCATATTATTGTCCACCTGGCTGCCAGACCAGTGGATCTAGCATGTGGGTATCGCACATTTACAAACTTCCCTCCTATATCTGTGCTGCAGCGATACATGATGGGGTCTTAACAGGTACTTTGTTTCTAAGTAGTGTCTATGGTACTTATAAGGATGGTAAGCCTGTGACATGCCCACGTAATCAAAGCAATGTCATTTTTAATGCCTAATGTTTGGCTCGTGAGTGGCCATCCCCCTAAACTTGCTGAACAACAAATTTTAACAAAAAAGTCAGAAAATGCTTTCTTGTAGTAACACAAAAAGTTGCTTACCAGCAACTAAAAAAACATAAAGCACACCTAGCAGAACCACAGGCATCTCGTGTATGCACTTGGCTCAGCTCACTCACAAACATAACACTAGATATAAAGTCGTTTTTTGCCAGATGCTGGAGGATCAATTACAGTATACTTGGTTCCTGGTCAGAACTGGGATGGTGCTACCAACAGCATATACAGCATAGCGGATCAAAATTGGCTGAGGGGTTTTGCCTTTTCTGGTTTGTAAAAACCTAAAACATAGATTGCTATGTTACAAAATAAGTAGCTGGCCAGTGTTTTCAACCCGTATGGCTTAGTGCCTCTTGCGGTGGTACTCATACCCAGTCAACATATTGAACATAAGTGGCACATTTTCCTTTTTTTAGTTGCAAACGTTCTTTTGTGTGTGTAGATTTCATAGGAGTTTTCTGTTTAAAGGTTTAAAAAAAAACTTGTTTTGTATTCAGATTTATGCAGAACGGACTTTGGCCATGTGAGACACAGTATTAGGAAAGGCGTAAAATCTCTGTCATTTACTTGTCCAGCTGGTTGTGATGCATTCACATCTCCTCTGTGGGGTACAGATATTTACACACGTGATTCATACATTTGTGCAGCAGCTCTTCATGCTGGTCTTTTACCAGGTAAATTTATTACATGCATATGACAGATAAAAATTTCATGTAAATTGTTCTAATTACCTTTTCAGCTGAAGGCGGACAGGTCAGTGTTTACAGATTTTCAGGGCTATTAGAATTTATTGGAAGTGAAAAAAATGGGATACTGAGTCAATCTCATGAAAGTTCAGGCTCAGCATTTGCTTTTGAAGGTGGGTTTATTAGATTCAGGCCCTTTAACAGAGATATTACCATGTTTGTATTTCTAAGTTTTATCAACTGACCAGTCAAATGTGAATTATGTCAACCATTGGTTACAAAAAAAAAATTATGTAACCCCTTACCTCAACGGTCATTGAAACTCAAATTGCAAAACAAGCAGATGAAAATTGACGCTATTTGCTTTCGTTACAAAAAAACTTTTGGCCATATTTACCTGGTCAATTGACAGGTTGGCAACCCTAATCCAGACTGCCTTTTATACTGAATAACATTTTTCTGTGTTAGGTTTAGATAAAGAATAAAATGAGTACAAACCAATCAATGTGCAATAAAGCAAAAATGTGAATCTTCTTGTGCAGACTACTGCAAATGGCCAGCAACGGCACTAACATTTAATGAAAACGGAACGACAAAGTTTAACTGTCCTGCTGGTTGTAACAAAACTTCTAAATCATTAGTGGGAACTGTAATTTATGCTTCTTTTTCACATATATGTATCGCAGCTATACATGATGGCAGATTGACAGGTATATATTATGTGAGTTGTTTACGTGCATATTCTGCCTGTTAAATTAACTTGTTTGTCTTACAAGATGATGGTGGCTTTGTCACAGCATATGAGCTTCCCGGGCGATATTACTATTTTGGTACCAAGCAGTTTGGGTTAACCAGCAGAACCTATGGATTTTTTTCGAAGTCTTTTGCACTTTCAGGTATGTAACAGATAGTGCCATGATGACAATAGAAGATTTTTAAAGAGTAAAACATGTAGGGTTGGGCCGAACCAAACTAATATCAAAGGCTGTGAGTACTCCTAACAAAGCAAACTAATGCTAATTGGTCTGAAAGAAACTGAAGACTGTTGTCTGATGGGGTGGTGTTTTGTCATTTGGTTTAACTTTGTACCCCACTGGTTTCGCAGTATTCCTCCAACAGGTAAAATCTTTTCCCAACAGACACAATTAGCTAAAAGTATTTTTTGCAATATTGAAACTTCTACGTCAGCAGTGTCATGTACGCCTTTCTTACATATGTGGCTTTTTTATTTCAGTTTCAAGTAATGTAATGTCATAAAATGGGTGGTTATAATTGGTTTTAATTCACACATATAGACCCATGTACAAGACAAGCCGATCAATTATATTTTGGCAAAAGACTGTATGTCTCATTTCCTTGCCCTGCTGGATGCAATGCAACGTTATCTCATGTTTGGGGAACTACGATTTACACTGATGATTCTTCAATATGTACTGCAGCTTTGCATTTTGGCAGCCTAACAGGTGATTAATTTACTATCAATCATTGTTTTATAAATGCAATTTTTGCACCTTACAGATACTCAAAGCTTGTCAACCCAATAAAAACTGTAGAGGTACTATAATTATACTTTAACTGCCTGTAGCTTGCTCAGGTATCTATGTTGTGAATAAACTGAAATATTCCTATGAAAAGCACATGTTTCTAGGTCACTTAGCATAGGTAAGGTCATTGCAGAAAAATATATTTCTCGCTTGTACATTTTTTTCAGATTCAGGTGGAGTTGTTAGTGTGTACAGATTTGATGGATTAGCATCTTATAGTGGGAGTGAACAGAATGGTGTAGTGAGTAAATCTCGTAGAAGCTGGACGGGATCTTTTGCTTTTGAAGGTGTGATTGCTATTCATATTTTTTTATTTGATACTTTGGACACACAGTGTAAGGTCACTTGGTAAACAAAATCGGTTGACGATAACCAAAAAATCACAAACCAACATAATTACACACAACTGCAAACTAAGACCTGTTCTCAATGCAGCGAACTATGGAAATTATCTTACAATGCCCAGTATGGTGCCGTTTTCAGAAATAGGCGTAATTGAAACATGCATGCAAAACAATGCAAGCAGTAAAACTGCAGGGTCAAAATTGATAAAATCCTGACAGTAGATCTCATAGAACATTGGGACTGGCAATACAATGGCTTGACAAAAGCACACACAAGAAACGATAGTGGGTAAAGTTGCTCTTTTTGTTTTGGTTGAAACTTGGATAGTTTTGTATGTATATAAGTTTTGTATTAATTGATTTTTTTCTGGAAAACTTGTTTCTGCACCAAGTAATGTTACTGATAAAAAACATCTATTATTGTTAATGTTAATAGCTCTACAACCAGTAATTAAACACAATATGCAGAACTGTTCATAATCTATGAATATAATGGTTTAAATGGACTTTTGTATTTTGTTGTTTTGATATCTATTCAAAAATGTTTTAACTGTAAATAGGGTTGTTGGTTCTCAGCAGTTTTCTGTATTCCTCACTTATAGTACCTAGTTGCCAAGAAATCTTCCTCACTGTATACCATAACACCTCTCAGTTAGTATGAAACAAAAACCTGTCTTTTTTTGAAAAAGAAGTAGGATTTCGGTACTCCAGGGGAAGATTTTTTTCCAGTAACTCTAGATAATTTTCGTTCTATTTTACATTCCCAATGATTAAGGTAAAGAATTACTGGTCTTTCCACTTTGTTTCTAGATGAGTCGTCGGCACACCAAAACGGTTTTACAGATAATAATGAAACAAACATATGTGTACAGCCTGTTATACCAGTGCTTTCGGCTTACTAGGAGAGCAACTTATAAATCACACAGGAAACTGTTTTTTAGAGATGAATTGTTATGAAGTTTGCTAAAACAAATATTCCTCGACTAGTTGTTTATTTGATTTGTTTGCATTTTGCAACGCTAACTAAAAATGTTGGTTAATTTGTTGCTATTTCCTCAGATCTTAGGCATCAAGGATGATTGGTAAGAAAGAAATACAGATAAAATCATTGGGAACCACTGGGAATATTTTTGAGAACTTTCAAATTATGGATTGTAGCAGTGCCTGACAAATGACTTTTATTCTATTTAGACTTGTGTTATAAAATAGCCAACCAAGTTAACTTTCATGGAGAGAATTCGACAACAATGTTTTGTCCACCTGGTTGTCAAAGAAGATTTTACAGGGTGTGGGGAACTACACTTTACAGGGACCGTTCTTTCGTTTGTGTTGCTGCTATACATGATGGTGCGATCACAGGTTAATATGGAGTTTTTCTGTATATATCTGTAGTTAGTGGTTCAATTTTTCTGACAGGATTTTTATCAGGTTGGCACTGTCTCAATGGTTTTGAAACTGACAACCCTGCTTATCTTATCTTACAATACTAAACTCAAACTGCCATAACTTTGTATAGACAGGATAATCCTAGTACTATTAATACAGCAAGTTAGCAAATAATTAATGATTATGCAATCAGAAACTACATGTAATGGCATTTCCTTGTTAGAAGTTTAAAATTACAACGTTTTAACCATTTTACTACATTAGGTATGTGGGTGGAAAACGTGTTTTGGTAGTATTTGATATCGTAGTTTTCGTCCATTAAATTTTTTTGTTAATTTTTCTGAGACATTGCCACTGGAAACAGTCCACTGTAGAAAGATGTAGTACACCTAACAAAAGTTTAGCATTCGGTTAACTTCTCTTGTGTGTAAACCCACAGGCAAATATGAAGTAATAATTGATCTCCTGGCACATGGCAGAAACTATCATCAAAAAACCATGTTTTGTTCTTGTACCAAGGTAGTCAAGGTGTGTACTGTGTAACCACTGTTCGCGTGAAATTTTTGTGTTTCAGACTTTGGTGGACTTGTTACTTTATATCGGGCTGGCGCAACAACGTATTTTCCCAACAGCACACGAAACGGGGTATCAAGTATTCCTTTTTATCCGCCGTGGCCTCGTCAAGTAATAACATTTACAAGTAAGATTATATACCGTTTTACAATACGTTGTAAAAAGTGTAGGTCTACAAAAAATTAATTTGTACAGACCTCTGTGCAAAACAAGGCGACCAATTGGACTTCAATGGACAAAACTCAAAGTCATTTGTATGTCCGTCCAACTGTCCTATATCTTCGTCACACGTTTGGGGAACAAGTGTTTACACAAAAAACTCCTACCTCTGCGCAGCGGCTATTCACGACGGGCGCATTACTGGTAATTGTAGTATTTATTTTCCTATTCTGTCGTTCGCCCACAGGAACAAGGCCTCAACTTTACCAGGCTTTGCAACCACCCGAGTCATATCGATATTGTTTACCCCTATTGGAAGGGAGATGTTAAGATTGTCACAAAATATTCGTCCAACTGCCGTCGTACTTTCGTGCTCCTATATACTGGTCTTGTTGTTAAGGCGCTGGGGGACATTTGACTGTCTATAAAACTGGTGGTCTTCCGTCCTATACTGGAAGTGAGCAGAATGGAGTAACGAGCCAAACTTATGGAAGCTGGAGAGAATCATTTACTTTTGAAAGTAAGCAGTTTGTTCAGCGTTGTTAAACGTAGATCGATCGGTAGATATAATCTTGCAGATTGAAAGCTGATTGCGAAACCTTCAATTTCGGACAAAATTAAAAAGGTTTGAAAGCCAAACAGGTTGCTGCGCACTTTTTAAATAAAACTAATTTAACACAACTTCTGCCCATCACCGCCTATGAACAGTAACAACAAAGACTGCAAGGCATGAATGCAGACGAAAGATAAATAATGTCACGGTAATATAATTAGGTCTCACGCATATGGCTTTTCGCACAACAGACCTTCCACAAGGTTGTTTAAGTTAGGGTCCCATTATGACAATCCAGGTCACTCATTTTGTAGCCAGGGGGTCTGGCGGTCTGTTTTTAGGAGCCTCCAGTTTAAAGGATCAGCCTGAACATAGCTCGCGTTCTTGCCACTAGATGGCGATGCAAATCACCCACATGGGCTCGTGCTTAGGCACGATTTTTAACTAATGTATACAGTGAATTTAAATATGCACGACAGGGTCCTATTGTCTAAAAAGTTTCAACTTGTTTTTTTACAGATCCTTGCACTAAACAAGCAGATCATGTGGATTCTGCGTATTTCCCCTGTCCTCCAGGTTGCCAAAATACAACGAAGCGTTTGTGGGGAACCAATATCTACACAGATGATTCTTACTTGTGTGCTGCTGCTATACATGATGGTCAAATAGGTGAAGTTTGTCCTCCATGGGTTTTTTTAAACCGTTCTAGTCACTGTGTGTCGAAATAGTTTTTACATTTTTAAAAAAATGGTCAATTTTGGTAAAGGTTCTGACAATACAAGATGCTAGTGTGCCGTTCATTTGATGTTGAGGTTTTTAATCATAAGTAGCTCGTAATCGAAATTCAGCAATCCTTTTTCCGTTCATTGCTAATCTGTACAAGGCTATCGTTGTACTGTACGAGCGTTATATTCCTGCTCCCCAAAACGTCTGTATTGCAAACTAAAGTTAAACCAACACGTTTTATGTATTTGCCATAGGTAGTGAAGGAGGATTGATACAGGTGAGGATGAGAGGTCCACAAAACACGTTTATCAGCTCCACTCGAGAGGGAATAAGCTCCAAGTCGTACGGTTCCTGGCTTCGCTCTTTTAGTTTTGTGGGGATTTNGATACAGGTGAGGATGAGAGGTCCACAAAACACGTTTATCAGCTCCACTCGAGAGGGAATAAGCTCCAAGTCGTACGGTTCCTGGCTTCGCTCTTTTAGTTTTGTGGGGATTTAAAAGCCCATAAACTCGAACCGTATTGACTGGACAAAAATCGTGTTTAGTTTTTTTGTTCATGGCTTGGCGTGCTTCATTTGTAAACTTTGCCATTATATTCATATTAAAAGAGGCAACAATAAAGTATAATTGATTTACCAAAAAACTTATGGTTGCCATTGAAGGATTAACGTAGTTTACTGGCCTGTTTTGCACAGAGGGACAAGTCAACAACTAAATATAGATATTATACGTTTGTCGTACAATGGCCTGCTGTGTGAGAAGCAAGAATGTCAGTACGGTGTCGTATTGAATTGTGCCTAACACGCACCTCTTTATGAAGGGCGTACTGTACCTTTTAATGAATTTTGCCGCGTATCGTACTGCCATCCTTGAAGCATACCAAGGTACTGTACGTTGGTACGCACAACTTAGTTTGTACCGTGCTGTCATCCTTGACGAGAAGCCAATCGGTGGTGTAACGTTTACAGTTTAACAATTTTGTGATAAAATTAACTGAAACAGTTCGTATTTATTTTTGGGATACACAACATTTTTTTACTTATGCTGTTGCCCTCACTCCCATAACATTATCCTTGCTTGTGCTCAAGAATGGCAGTACGGTACGGAATAATAATCATAAAAAGGGACGGTACGGTCGTACGGTACGCTCTTCGCAACGAGATATGCACAACTAATAATAATACGTACCGTTTCCTACCCTTTGTAATTTTTGGCAGTACGGTACGCAGCAAAACCATAAAAGGCACAGTACGGCCTTCGTAGAGGTACGTGGTAGGCACAACTCAATCCGTTCCGTACGGCCATCGTAATTGCTTGTGCTACTGTCGACGGTAAAAATTAGTTTCAAACTAATGACCACGGTTGCCAGATTAGAATTTCAATAAAAAGCCAAACAAAATCTAAAAAAGGCCAAACAAATTTAAATACATTTTTTTTGCTTAAATCACATATAAAGCTCAAAAGATTAATAAAAACAGCCGAAGGTGTTACAGTTTTCCCACAACCAGTTACTACTCACAGAAAATACACGATTTGTATGATTTAGAATTACAGTTTTGAGCGAAAACCATACACCTCCCACGCCAATACACGTTTTATGGAAAGCTTTTACGTGAAGTCGCAGGTCGCGTCAACCCACAAGCCTAATTCAAACTTTGGTGGGTCATATGCAATACAAATAAAACCACAGTGGGGGCCTCACTTTGGACACTATTGACTTAAGATGTCCCAAACAAACTGGTGTATTGCGGCCGCATGAAGTTCGCAACAGCGTAGAAAGTAACGTTTCATGTTCAGGCTGGAAGTAAACAATCTAAACTCTTCGCATGTCTGAAATCATCAGTGGCCCATATTGTTTTAGCAACAATCTAAAAAAAGCCAGAAAAAGCCAAAAAGCCAAACGAATTTTCTGACGCCAATCATCTTCGAAAAAAGCCAGATTTCTGGAATTTGGCGTCAAACATAGATACTACATAGATGTAGTGTATGTAGTATCTATGCGTCAAAAAAGCCAATCTGACAATCTTGCTAATGACCTGTAGTGAAGAGCAGTGAACCCTGACCTCGACCTCTGCGACCCGGAGCAAACTACCCTTGGTTGAAGAAAAGTCTGGTTCATTGAAGGTCGACCGTTTAAGACATTGCCGTTCAACCTTTTTCAGTTCCATGCACACCCTCCTTTCACAAATAGTGCAGTATTTCAGGCGCCGCTGAGTTAAATTAGGCGTAGTGGCACATTTGCACTAAAAGCAATCATCAAGCCGGAAAAAGCTGCGCAACGTTGAGACGTTTTGTAGCGGAAAAAGTTTTTTTGCAATGAATAATACGAATTGCGAACTGCGCTAGAAGAGTGTATGTGAAATGTTTATTGTGTAAAAAATAAAGTTGCCGCTTTTGTGCTTTTGTAATTGTTTAGTAAGCGGCCTCTAGCGTACCTTCGGGCAGCTAGTGAAGTGAAGCCCCACTTGGGTGTGAATGTAAATCGTAAATGTGAATTGAGAAACAGCGACAAAGTGCAAAATTGTTGCACACATTGTTTGAAAAGTAATCCCTTTCTGTGATGCCCAGGCCTCCCTCACAGTTTTTGTCATAATAGTTAATGAACTGTTTTTATCAGATTAACCAAAAGTTTGTTGCATCACGTTGTTTGGCATAATGTCACTTGAAAAACTCAGCATTGATCAACTGGATGTGAAAAACAAACGAATT